>RXPK01002985.1:0-85620 GCA_004143645.1 Protaetia brevitarsis | reverse complement strand
ATACTATAATATATTTTTGTTTATCTACCAACTTAATTTGAACAAACAAACACTATTTCTCAAAAACTGTTTGGATTATTTCGCTTTTTATTTTGTAATAGCTTTGTAAAGAAGTGGGTTTTATATATAACCCTGCGTGGGTTTCATTTTGCACTATAACGTAACAACAATAGATCAGCTAACTCAAATGGTCAAAGACAATTATATTATCATTGAATTGTAGTTCCAGCAATAATTTCTTCTAGCCGATCTTTTATGCATGGAAAATACATGTTCGTTGTCTTGAATAAGAAAGGTTTTGATGGAATTTCATTTTCCTTTTATATAGTTGTGCAGTTGTGTGTTTCAGAGGTATCTTAAGCTAATTTATCTAAGCAAGGAACTAAAGGAGGAAAACAAACAATTGATACGCTTCACCATACTACCTTATATGCATTTTAAGCCATTTTTTATTACAGCAGATACACATAATTTAGGTTTATATTAACATTAGTTACACCAGAAATATCTGGACGAGCATCGAAACGAATATCTTTGTTAACTCCTTTTGTACTCTCAACTCCGACGCGACAGTTAAACTTCTCCGGATCAGAGACGCGTCTTGACAGTTTTCCAAACGACTGAACCCCAGATGACAGATAGGTAACGCACCTCCCGTCGGTATCCATCGCCTCCTGTGCGCGATTGTAATACAACACGGTTTTCATTGTCCGCCGAAGGATTTTTTTTTCGATCTGACGACGGTAGCGTGAACTGGAGAAGTCGATGTCGAGATTTTACCGAGGGCAAGTGGTATACTTCTATTCAGTTTGTCCGTGTACGGAACTAATACCCGTCGAAATTTTAAGAAATCCCCGAAACGGCTTAATACGATTCGTTTTCCTTTTTTTTTTCTGGATCTGTTATTTTGAATTGCGTGAAGTTAGAGTATTTAAGTAGGCATGTTAGATGTCGTCTGACAGATTGGAATGTTCCCACATATGGTTATTATTTCTTGTTTGTTCGTTAGGGCGCAGATATACCCACGTTGGGCTCACATAAGTTGCTGACAAAAAAAAAATGTAAACACGTGTAAATGTAAATTCATGTTGTCTAGCGTCAAACACCTATACAATGTAACAGAATCTTGCAACAATTAAATGCAAGAACACAGAAAATTATCACGGATTTCCCACTAAACCAGCAATTCTCGACCATTTTAGCTAGGCGACGCCCCAAATAGTAAATAGAAATAATATTTATAGTTTGTGATTCGAAATGAGCCACTTATATTCAATGAATTGGTTCCTAAAAAGACAAATTTGTACAATAACATTTATTCAAATTATAGTTTCATCCTATTGGATGGAAAGAGTGTGTTCTTTGTTATCAAGTTCTCTCCGATCAAAGCATAATATCATCAAAATCAGTTAAACATTTCGAAATTAAACATCCGATTTATAAAAATAAAACCTTGGAATTTTTCAAAATTACACCTGTTTTTCGACAAATCAACAAACTTTGTAAGTTAAGCTATAGTGAAAAAAGTGTACTTAAAGCATTTTATCTAGTACCATTGAGAGAAGCTCAGATGTCCAAACCTAATACAAAACCCTCATATTAGCTGCTGTAATTGATATGATCAGTATTTTAATAGCCAGGGAAGAAGCAAAATACAATTGAAAACAAAATTGCTTTCTAACGATAATATTATGTCGAGATCAAAGAGTAATCGTAGATAATTATAAATCTCAATTATCTGTGCTTATAACTAACAGGAAATAGCAATAAACTTCAGTCTCACAAATTCTTTAATCTTCAAAACACAATGTACATTTCATTAGCTAAGCTAACATCTTCAGGTGTACATAGGGGTTTTTTTAGGTATATGTTAGAGAAGTTACTAAAGTATTAAAAGAATGTAGTAATCTTATAGATAATGGGTTAAGTTTTAAACTTAAAATTAGTAATCCTAAGATACCACATATGTACTGTTTACCTAAAGTTCATAAACCAGGCAATTCATATAGACCTATTGTTTCTAATATTGACTCTCCGACTTATGCAATTTCTAAATGGTTAGTACAAGAGTTTAACCGATTTAAATATGAAATAGATTTTTCCATAAAAAAACACAAAAGAACTTATAGATAAACTCTACAATTTTCAAATTTCCTCTGGAGATAAATTAATATCTTTTGATGTAACATCTCTGTTTCCAAATGTTCCTATTGACATAACTTTGCAAAATCTTGAATCTTTCTTAATTTTTAACAACGTTGCTTTTGATAAAATTCTTGAATACATTAAATTAACGAAACTGTGTATAGAACAAAATATCTTTAGCTTTAATAATAAGTTTTATAAACAAACATTTGAAACTGCGATGGGTAACCCACTCTCTCCTTTTTTAGCAAACCTCTTCTTAAATTATTTTGAAAAAGATATTATAAGTAAATTTTCTTCTTTCCCTAAATTGTGGATTAGATATGTAGATGATATTCTTGCTAGAATACCACTTGATTTTGATATAGATATTTTCCTTAATTTCACTAATAATCCGTATCCATCAATAAAATTTACGTTTGAAATTGAGGATCAACACAGTTTACCATTTCTTGATTTATTACTTATGATCAAAGATAATACATTCCACTTTGATAAACATAGAAAAGCCACCCACACAAACAATTATATACACAACTTATCTTATACAAGCTATAAACAAAAATACACAGCATTCTTTTTCTTAATAACTAGATTATTGAACATACCGCTTTCGGAAGATAATTTTAAAAAAGAATTAGAATATAAGTATATGTATATCATATAGCAGAAATTAATGGTTACAAGAAAAGTGTGATAGATAAAATTAAAAATAAGTTAGAAAATAAGAGGTTATTAAGAAATATAACTACACTTATTCCAGAGAAAATAGTGGAGAAAAAGTTTTTGCAAATTTAACTTTAATAAATTATGGGTTAAGCAGATATTAAACCGGTGTAAAAAAATACAATCTTAGTCCGGTTTTTCAAAATTCTAATACTTTAAAAAATAAATTAAAATTTAATATTGAAATTATTGATTTTAAAAAATGTTCTGGGATTTATAAGATCAAATGCGGTGTTTGTAATAAAGTATATATAGGTCAAACAAAGAGGAATGCGGAGATTAGATTTAAAGAGCATTTATATCATATTAAGAATCACAATGCCGATAAATCCGCTTTGGCGTATCATTTCATTAATACAGGACATACTTTTTCAATTGATGATTTAGAGTTAATTAAGTCTTCAAATTGTAAGAATCTTAATATGTGGGAAGCTATTTATATGAAAAAACATATTAATAGCTTGCTCAATACTGATTTAACACCCCTTAATTACAAATATTTAGAATTTATTGAATGTAGTAGTCCTGATGATTAATTTTTGTAACCTAGGATATATTTACGCATTTAGTATTTAACAATACACTTGTATGTACACCTGAAGATGTTAGCTTAGCTAATGAAAGGTACATTGTGTTTTGAAGATTAAAGAATTTGTGAGACTGAAGTTTATTGGTATTTTCTGTTAGTTATCAGTATATCTCACAGTGCTCGATTTATCTTCTATCTGTGCTTAGACGACGTGTTCCTCATGCCTCCATTCTGGGCCCTACAACGTTTTTAATATATATTAACGAGTTAGCTGGTGACATCACCATTGCGTTTAAGTGTAACAATTTTAAAAAAATTGTTTACAATGTAAATGCAGATCACACTAAGTTTATTAACCTATTCTAGATTCAGATAAAATCCAGTGCGTACTTTTCTGTAATCGTTGCAGATATGATATCAGCAGTTTTGTCCTCAATGGAGAAAATGTTAAATTCATTCAATTTACTAAGCTACTTGGTGGCTTACGGGACGAGAATTTAAAATGGAATACCTCTCTAAAGAATGATCAAAAATACGTTATGCTATTTATAACCTAAAAAATATACGTTAAAAACTTATTATTTTTCAATTTTTTACTCCAGAATGATATTTGGTATCATGCACTGGGGCGCCGTATATTCCTATTGCAAAAACGTGCAGTTAAGATCACATATGTACAATCTGCAACATCACGAATAGCTCTCAAAGCTAATACAAATTATTGAATATAACAACATCTACTGCCTAGAAGAGAATAATAATAATAACAATAATTGAGCAAATCATATATCCTTAAATTGAAAGCGTGTACGGACGGACATCAATTTAATCTGACAACTTGTTAAATAAATCATTCTATTACGGTACATAGAAATATATCCGCATATTTATAACTGTTTGGATCTAATTAACTGACCCAATTGAGACTGAGATAGCCAAGTACTAAGCTGAGACTTGAACTGCTTGGTATTGCAGTTTTTTGAGATATTTGGGTAACTCTAGTATTTACTACATATGCAATAAGGAAAAGACCGCCCATACAGCGAAAACCTAGCGTGGTAATATTATGAACATTCGCACTAAATTTTATCGTCGAGTACAAATATAAACGTATTTTTTAAGTTACAAGGTTAAAGTGTTAAAGTGTCATAGTTTGCAACTCACATCTATTCGACATATGTTTAACCGATCATTTTAGACCAGCTTTCCTGGAACGACAAATTAACACAAACATACCTGTTATCCTATCATAAATAACCAAATCAACAAGAAATTATAGAGATAACAAACACATCAAAATACGTCTACCTATTTTCACGCCCAACAATATCTACTCGTGCATTATTACATTACACAATAATAATACATATATCTATACCCCTATAATTAATGGTTTGTGGCGACGGTTCGTTAGCATGCAATTACCTGCATTCACAGATAATCAGGCGAGAACGTGTCGAAGCTGGCTTTGCCTGTCCACAGACCGCCTTATTATCATCTACCTGAGGCCTGGTCGATGTCCCAATAGGCGCTTGTATGCCTTCTATATGCATAACAGGATCCCTTTCACAGTCGAAAGCGTCTGACGAATTAAGAAAATTTTTATAAACGCTAATTGTACCAGCGAGGTGATCGTTATGATTTATGATGTGAGTAAGAAGTATTAACAATCTTAATTAACATGTTTTTGAGTCAAATATGTAACGTATGTAGTTTTAGATGTATGATGTGATTTTATAACTGCTATTTTATTATTAATTTATTTTTTGATTGTAGTATATAAAAGAAAAATGTATAAGGTAGTTCCTAATTCCTTTATTTTCTATAATTTTTATTATGCAGATTATTAAAATAAATCATATGGAGACACTTTACTTATGAAGAGATAAATAATTACAAATCACCCCAAATGTCGTGCTCCACCTTAAGGTACTACACGAAGCTACCTATTTTAAGTACTGTATGGATCCACAACAATTGAAATGTTCCTACTCTAATTAAATAATATCCCTATGATTTTTTTTTTTAAAGGGGTGGTAACGCCTAAGCTATATGATTAGCTTATCAGCCCCCCTCAGAGCCAAATCTCCCTCCTAATCAACATTACGACCCCGGAAAAAAAAACCGATTATCGTAATTGACCAGAGCGAGATTTGAACCTCGGACTCCGCACTGATAGCCAAGCGTTGCAAAATATAGTATGTAAATCGATCAGCTATTAGTTGCTGATAATACCTATTTGCCTACCTTCTGTTATCTCCGAGTATCCCCCAAAGAGTAAGGAAAAATCATGGGAAAACTCTGGGAGCTAGATCTGCGAATAAGTCTCAGACGTAGTCAGATACTCTTATGGAGACAGACGTATATTATTAAACTAATGACAAACGAGATAAAATCGCTCTTTGTGTAAGACATATGATGATTTAATTAAAACTATCAAAGATGATTCTTTTTGGGTTAAGGTAAGGTGATCAAATATTGACCCGTTTTTCGGTAGGTTTCATTGCTATCAATATGCTATATAACATTAAATAATACAGGCCTTGAACAGTACTATGAATACTTAGTTTGCATTCAACTTCCGCATTGTGAAATAATGAATACGCGAGAATCTGTACAACATTTTAAAACATGCTATAAATTCTCGATAATGCTAGACGGTTAACAAAGGAAACAGGAAACAAAAGTACTGGATGTTTGGCGAATGGAAAAAACACATTTGGCTCAAACAGATGATCATTTATTAACAAATCAGCAGAGTAATGAGCACTTGAACCCTATCTTACACTCAGAATAACGTATGGAGGAGGATTAGTGATGACTGGGAATTGTTTTGACAGGGGGTGATGTAATTAAAGTAAAGGTCATACTAATAAGAAAAGAGGGTAGCCTTCTTTTAGAAAACATTTGGAAAACAATACCATGTCATGAATTTGGCAAAAAATGTATGTTCCAACATGATAATTGCCCCAAATGTACTGTTAAGGTGCGCCGTGAATATATAGAATAGTTTGAACGCAGAGGAAAAAATATATTATAAGTTGATCTGCTCAAAGTCTAGACCTCACCCCGATTGAACATTTGTAGGAAAAACTTGATCGACGTCAGCCATAATAGTAATAGTAAAAAATATATATTTCTAATAACGACAGTTGCTGTCTTCCTACGACACCTTCTTGGCTCGCGTTTTTACTAAAAAGAAAATATCATCGGTGTATTGACATATCTCAACATTTATTACAGTAGCGAAGCGATCATTCATGTAGATGATCAAAAATACCCACAACAGATTTTTGCACACTCCATATTTTATGTGTCTTGGCTTGGATCTCCCTGGTATTCCATTCCCTTTATCTACATTCTAACTACGAGATGAATGTATAGATAAAGGGTGTAATGTAAATGAAGTAAAACGCCAAAAGTAATTTCAGTGTATGCATCATCATCAAACGCCTCATAAATGCTGTTTCGAATTTGCATCATTATCGTACTTCTCTATAAACGTGTTGTTCTATGTGAGATATGAGTACAAAATCAAGATGAAATAGCGATCTTCCAAATCGCAGGAACCATGCCTATCGGCTCATAGTTAGAAGTAGTGTTGTGAGTTCCCGAATTAAAATATTCGTTGATTCTGATTATTGTAATATTCCGATGATTCCGATTCTTAAAATCCGATTCGGAATCGGATGACAGCGAAACCTACTTGTAAATCACTTATATTATATTTAAAAACAAACATTTATCCTTCTTTTTTTTTTGTTTTGTATAATTACCCCACCCACGATGTCTATTGAAAGAGCAGACAACCTTTTTTTTTATATCATCTCTATTACCCTCTGGTGGGAATATGGAATCAATATTATTCTGATTCGGTTATTCCAATTATTGAAATCATCCGAATATGTACAACTTATACAAGTATGCCGGGTGGAATATGGAATCGGAATATTATTCCGAATATCATAGCCTTCCGATTCGGGTATTCCGATTATTGAAATCATCCGAATATTTACAACAGTAGTTAGAACAGTTACTCCTGTATTTTTTTTTAATTGGCTCTACTCTACTTCCCTACTTTAATTGCTTACTTTTGTTCAACTTGGATATAAACCTTGATCTGTACGTTTATTAAATAGTTCTGCTGAAGCGCCACTAATTGTCTATAAACTTCTTTTAGAAGACAAAAAAAATAATAAAAAGCTGTATCTATACATCTCTGATGCGTATACTTTTGAGCTGTTTTAGAACAATGTTTCCGTTATCTCCGTTGGTGTTATGCCAAGACTGTACGCAACTGGAATTAATTCAACTGCAAAGACAGGTTCGGAAAATCGATCTGGTTTACAGACGCATCAAAAACTGAAAACGGGGACTAGAGTGAGGTACCTCGAACCTGCAGTGAGGTAAGAAACACAATGATCACGATTCCACTTAGATAATATGCCACTGTTTTTCAAACAGAACTACTGCATCTCAATAGGATTGACCTCAACATTTGGGATATCAACTGCAGACTGTGTAATGTGATAACGAAAACGTTTACTACATTCTGTGTGAATGCAAAAAGACAGGCAACTTTTGGGAAGCCAGAAATGAACTCAGAGGATATTTTGATCAACCAGTTGGAGACTTGCACGTATTAGTGCAGCGGACTGAAATATTGGAAAAGCGGGTATAATTTAATGGATAAAAGAAATGGGAGGGTAAATATAAAAAGCCAAGAAAGTGCAGCGTTTACGGAGACATCATGTCAAACGGCTTCCACGAAAAAAAAAATCCGTAATTTAAGCGAAATTATTATTATCTTTGCTCAGAAAATGGACAGAAACATTGTTTTGCTATGTATTAGATTTTTTTTATAATACAGAAGTTGCTTTATATATGTATCGTTAATAAATATTTATAACCGGTACTGCATATACAAAAACGAAAAAGTTCACAGATAATCTCAGCTTATTTAGCCCACCACCTTGTAGACGAATTCCCTATGATCACAATGGAAGCATCATTAGTCTTTTATGGCCAGTATACTCCCCCATACTAGCCTAACTACGAACACCGATCAGGTTCGCTTGATTAATTATCGCAATTTCATTAAGAGAGCCGTCAATCATGGACGCAGACATCTTTGTCTAGAACCGTCGATAAATTTGTTTATTAATTATTACTGGTGACGTCGGTGCAAACACAGAATCTATTGACATTTAATTAGGTTGCGACGAAGCTATTCTCTTCTTGGCATCCCGAAGGATAGCCAGAGAATGTTGTGATACCTATTCCAATAAAAAATTAATGTAGACTGTATTTGGAGAACCGTATTAAGAATAAATATAAAATGGATAGACGTTTTACTTCTTTAAAAGTAAAATCACAAAGGAAAGTTCAGTATTTCAGATTTTTCTCCTAAAAAAAAGGAAAATAATGTCGAAATAAAAATGCTCTAGTAGAGTGTATTCAACTAGAATTTAATACAAGATAAACAAGATATGAAAATTTCTAATGCTTACCCAAAACCACAGCCATAATTTATTATATTTATGACTGTAATTTTCTAAATTGTAAGAAATTTTAAGTTTTCCCAAAGAGATATTAATATTTTTCTTGGTAATATTACAACGCTACAGATTTTTTTCTAAGAAACAGAAATTTTCCTATAATATTCACGTAAAATAGTTGTATTATGGGAAAATTTCTAACATTTTGATATTTTCCTTATTATTTTTAACAGAAGTTCATGATTCTGCTGTACTTTTTCGAGCCAATACTAAATTGTCCTAAAAAGTTTTTACAAATTTTTTTAGATGTAAGACATGCATTAATAAATATTTTTTTTCTACATTGCACTGCTGCTTTAATCTCAATGTCAAACGCATAAATGCATCAGTAATACGCATGGTATTTGTATGTTGTACATCCATATATCTTTATATAATAATATCTATATTAAAATAAATATTAAACATTCGATTTACATAACACAATTTCCATTTTATAACTTGCTTAAATGTATGACATTAAAATTCTAACCGCAAGCTGCGCAAACCTGATTAACTTGTAGTCGTTCGCGGGTCAATCTGAACGTTGTTGATATGCATGCTCGCTTATACATACAACATTTTAACATTAACAATTAATAAATTCAAATTAAAACGCCTATTAGTTATAAGCCAGTACTTTGCTTAGATAATCGGTGTATAAGTAATGCATTCTAGGAATTACGCCATTATTAACCTGTATATCCATAAATACATATGTATTTTCCATTTTTCCGCATGCACATGAAAATGATATAATTTTGTTTGTATGCATAGGTGCACGTACAGACTATTCCTTTGTTACTTTTGTTGAATAATGGATTAAATTAATAGATAATCATTAATTACAGTTAGTGGATAACGATTTGTGACCGTTTCGGGCGTTCCCGTTTCGTGCGTTTCACAAAATTTTCCCCTTTTGGGCGTTCGCTCTATAGATGGGAAGTGAATGTGCGTTTGAATTCCCGTTTCCTGCGTCAGTTTTATATTTTATAGGAAATATGAAAAAATAAAAACAAAGTTAAGGAGTTTTGCTGATTCCGTAGTTTAATTTCAAATTAAAACAAATTCCACATCAGTACATGTATTAAAAAATATAAAATAAAAGTACGTTCAACTATATACACTATATACAAAACTTCATTAAAATTAAAAAAAAAATTTAAAAACTCTATAATTTTACAATATGTTTTAGTTTGTCCAGTGTGTCACTAAGATTCTGTCTATTTTTGAATTAGGTCGTTAACAACTATACGCACGAAATGGGATTAAAGAAAAAGATATCAATTTGGACGCCCGAAACGGGACTATTTCAGGTAAAATTTTTCGACGCCCGAAAGGGGAACGCTCGAAACGGGAAGACACCGTGGATAACGACTTCATTGCAGAATATTTTTTTAAAATAAATATTTGTGAATGCATCTTATTATGTTTGGATTGTAATTAATTGGTCATTTAAAATATTTTGTTAGCAACGAATTTCACAATCATAAGAAGGATTAATTGTATCATTAAATGAATATTTTGCTGTAAAGTACTATAATTTAAGCAGCGTTATTGCAATAATAAAGTTTGCAATACATAATAAAAATGACGATATTGAAAATAAAATATGCAATATTATAACAAATCATAAAAATTCCTTAAAAACGAAGACAGAAATTCATAATATCGTAGAACTCCAGGAAGATATGAAAGAAACCAAAAATAACTAGAAGAAACCAAATATAACTAGAACCACCCATGGCTGTCTAAATGATTAGCTGGTAATCAAATAGACAGCCATCATTTTCCTATTTAAATTAAAATGTATGTTATATGTTGTTTGCAACTTGTTTTATGCGTAAGATCATGTTTATTGAAACGTCTAAAGAGATTAAAAGAAAAATATTATTTTTGGAATCAGCAGTTTATTATTAAGAAAGCATTATTACAAAACCTAAATGTCTCTTTTGAAAAAAAACGAAGGTTGCTACAACCTATTAAAAAAGAAATAACAATTTAATTTTCCTAGTAAGCGCATCTTCCTACAATCGTACTGAAAGAGCCGGGCGTACTAGTTCGAGGTGTTACCCACAGATGGCGATACTATTACCGAATCAATAGCACGCTAGAGGATATATGTACAACATAGTTAGAATATTATTTCCTTTAAAATATACTCTCCTTTTTCTTATATTATTGTATTTATAATTCTAATATTTATACAAACTTCTGTAGCGAAAATATGTTTGCTTTTTATGGGTAATATTTTCACTAATCGAGTATTACAAATATCACGAAGTGACACAAATTATTTTATTGCTTCATTATTAATTATAAATATAATTACTGGTTCTCTAAGTATAAAGGCATGAACAAAAAAAACTTATTTACCGAATGATCATTCAAATAACAAAATGATTCGTTTAGGAGAAGAATTCGAAATGAAAATAAACTCAACGTTTTTTAAAACCTGAATGAGTATTATAATATATGTATTCCTCCGTATATACATTATATGCTAAGCTTTATTTATTTTGTTCGATTTGCCTCTTGGTTTTGTAATTCAATGTACAAATAAAAATTATTAATTTCGTGTAATTCAATACAAAAAGCCCATAATAGAGATGTTAACAGCAGTGGATATAATAATATCAATTGATAAAATACTACACAAGCGTAAAATAAAAAGAAGCAAACATTAATATTAAATATAGTAACTAATAATAGTCTTTTATCCAATAAAAATCGTTGTAAATCAATACTTACTAACAAAATTACCTATATTGCGCCAAATTAAGTAAATTAGTGAATGAATGATATCTTTCTTGATGCGTTCCTTATTTAACTTGCTTAGGAATAAAAATTCTTTTAAGCTGGTACTGATATTGCTAGAAAGGCTAATTCTTCTTATATGTGATATGATTCTGTTTAGCAACGACGCCTGATCCTTCCAGATATTGTGATATTGGAGATCAAAATTATTCTTTCTTGCGAAGTGTATTATGGTTTAAATTTCTGATTTGTTTTCTTTATTTAGCGTTAGGTTATTGTTAAAAAAGTTATTGGAAATTATTAAGCATTACCTATTGAAATTGTGTAGATCAATATTAGTGAATAATTACTAATATAATTTAATTTCTCTATTTTCTTAGTCGCCTTGCAATTGATAAATTTACCATGTGGGAATAAAGGCTGTATACTAAAAGAAAAATCTATTGAAACATAATTTTTGTTTTTATTTAATTGGTAAAAAATCACTTTTTTTGGTAACTTTCCACATTGAATGGGTGTAAACGTACAGGAACTCAAGGAAAATGCCGAAATGTTAGAAATTTTCCCATAATACAAGTATTTTACCGGAATATTATAGGAAAATTTCATGAAACCTCTAACATTGTAATATCATCAAGAAAAATATTAATATCTCTTAGGAAAAACTTAAAATTGCTTACTTTTTGGAAAATTACTAATTTTCAAGTGATAAGAAAATAAGCAAGGCTCACAAGCATTAATTTAGAATGTTCTGGTTCAAGTCAGACGTACGCAGAAATGACATGGTGTTTGGCCATGCGTGGTTGTGTTTTCTTGTTATTTTTGAAATATTATACTGATTATTAGATGGTATTAATTCATATTAGATAATCTGTTTGTTGTTCTTTTAATGCTTTAAAGTCTGTTGCTACAATTTCAACATGGAATATCCGAAACAACTTGCATGCATGTTGGAATTATGGAATTAATTCAGCATTATCTGTTAAAAATTCACTCGCACTCTAAAAAAATTAGGAACTTTTTCTTGGTTAAAATCACTTTTTTTGGATAATTTCCCACATTCAATGGGGGTAAATGTACAAAATGTTTTACTTGAACATTAATGGAAAAAATTCTGCTAGAAAAAAATCTTTAACATTGTAATATTACTAAGAAAAATATTAATATTTCTCAGGAAAAACTATTTCTTACAATTTGGAAAATTACAGTTAAAAATAAGGAATCTGTGAAGAATAGCCAGGCCGCTCTGAAGATCGAAATGTTGGACTGGAAAAAATGACTCCAGAATCTTGATTGAGTGTTTACTTTTCCACGCTGACTACGTCTTTTACACTTCTTTCTTAAAAAAAGATGCGATTTTCAGGTCATGTCAGGACACAAAACACGTCGAAATCTTGAAAAAAGACCGCATTTATCAACCAATAAATGTAATAACCGAGTACTAAAATGTTTCAATTAACTTATTTTCTTGAAATAACACCTTTTCCTGTAATATTTTTGCCAAAAAGGAATACGTTTCAATTCGCAATAAGTGCCTTTTAGACTTTTTTTTATGTTGGTACGTTGGCTATCACAAGGTGTCAGAGGACCATAGTTGTTGCCTGTAACTGTCCCTTGATAACGCAAGTATTACATGCAGGTTATGGTATTAGTTTAAATGTAAAAATAAAAAAAAGATCAACAAAAATGGTACTGCAACAACATTATTCTCTCTTCCGATCACTGAAACTCCAACAGTATCGAGCGCAATTACCCTTAAATGAGTTCCCACTCAGAAACACAGCATGTTTTATCACAACAGTTGCAGGATTGCATACGGTGGACTTTGATTTTTGCGAACTAACTGCTAATGTGGAGAGGCAACAGGTAACTGATGTGCAGTGGTTTTGGGTAAGCATTAGAAACTTTCATTTCATTTCAATTAAATACACTCTAACAAGGCATTTTTATTTCGACGATATTTTCCTTTTTTTTGTTAGGAGAAAAATCAAAAATTGTGAATTCTGGAAAATTTTATTTGTGAGTATTCCAGATTACATGAAAAAATCTTGGATAAGTTAGCCACATTTTGAAATTTTACTATGCATATTGCAGGTTATATGAAAAAATTACTTATAGTTTGAAAGCAAAATACCTGTACGGTTTTAGGGGCACAAAATTGCCCCAAAATCGTACAGGAATTTTATCAATTTTTTTTTAGTGAGTGCCAGATTAAATAATAAAAAAATATGTTCCAATAGATTTCTCTATTGGTTATAATTAAATTTAAAATGTCGCAATTCTTCTTTCAACATAATATCTACACACAGAAACAAAGCACACACGGAAGGCATAACTATCCCATTTAACTAGGGAATAAACAAAGTTTTGAAGGTGTTGCTTCTGATCGCGGCTGCATAAATAGACCAGTTAGAACAATGCCATCTTACGTAACGATTGCAAGCAATTGTTTTAATAAGTTTGTTTAAATCGGCGCGAAGTAACTCTCTTCAAACTAACTTTTCCGTTTTATATGCCTTCTTCCAAATTTTCTCTCTCGATTATGCTAAAAATTGAATTTAATCGTTTGAAAATATAATTAGGCTTATTTATTGTTCTCTCTAATCTAGTTTAAAAAGTGGAAAGGTAAAATTATTAGATTACAAACACAGTTTTGGTATATATTCACACAACTTGTATTTCACTCTAGTCTATACTTAATTTATAATTTTCCATTAATATGCATTTAGTTAAACGTACTACACTCAGATAAAATAGAAAAATAGTCAACGTGAAAGCAGTTTCCCCTTATCTCATCATTTGTACCTTTATAGAATTATAATTTTAGAATGCAACAACGCCTTAAAGTATTTTAATGTAGTACCGACGTTATAAATATTCCACGCGGCTTTTATTAACATATGTATCTACCTATGTTATTTTCTCGTACGTAGCAGTAAAGCAACCCGAACAAAGACTGATTATTTATACGAAACAACCCCGCACTCATTTTATATACAATATACAGCATTACCGCGTGAGACATAAAACTGCAATACACCTCATTCTCATTATGTGTAACATGGCTCTACGTTAACGGGGGTAAAGCTTACATATTACAGTATTATGGTTTATAAATAAGTTGAAACTATACTCCGTGCGCGGCATGTATATTTCATAACCGTCTGAGTACTACATCGCTAGCGCAATTGTAGAATTAATTTGCATTGTTACTCGGTCGCTTGTCCGCATATACGTATGTTAATTCAGAGCTTATTGTGTAAAGAAATTTATAAAAGCGTTATAAAGATGTGGACACTTAGGGAATATGCAGCGAGGAACATGAGTGCGTGTTCCTACGTAATTTATCCTTGCTATATATTAGACATATAAGTATGTATGACAGGGAAATGTATGCTCCTTATATTTATGCGTAAGTAGAAACAACTTTTGTGAAAGGATACATAAGTATGAACGGATCGAGAATGTATTACAGATAATAAATTCGCTTTTTACCTCTTCTCACTGGCCATATCATTATTTCGTCGGTTTATTTAATGCATACCAAAAAGGGGCAATGGATTGCAATACGCCTAACAGTTTCAGTACTAATATGAGTTTCTCAGGCCTGTTACGACAACGTAAGTTTATTGCAATTAGTATAATTAGGAGTGGAAATGAATAAAACATATCGCAAGTGGATACCGCATTTATCTAATTCTCAAAGAATTTGTCAAGTTTTTGTTTACATATCAGGTTTAAATGCGCATACATATGGATATTTCTGATATATCTGCAGATAAAAATCAGTTATATATTAATTGAAGAGGTAACAAGCAAGAAGATACAGCAGACTACTGCAAAAAATAAAATGGAGGAATTTATGCCACTAAATAATCTGGACGCTGTAAGTAGTCGTGAACACTTTGCACTTTATCTTAGCAAAAATACATTAACTGTTTATGTAATTCTTATATCAGAATTTTTAACTATACATTATAAATATTTATTAGGTGTTTTTTAAACAAATTGTGATTTAACTAGCATATTTCTTCTTTATGAAAAAATACAGCGTTGACTTGAAAATAATCGATATTAGTTGATACATAGTAAAATTTCTATGTTTGGAACAGTGGAGCATGTTTGGTCGAATAACTCTACAACTAATACTCAAATGAATATTTAGTTGAATTGTATGATTACAGTTCATATGCTATATTTATGCATAAATATTTTATAGCCGCATCCATCATGTGTAACAATTTATGCCGAATAAGCAAAGTTAATGTAGTGAAATAGAAGAAGGACTATCTGTACCGCATTTCTGTACTTAATTAATGTACATATTTGCCACTGAATGCATGGAAATTTTGCGAAACAATGTTTAGAAGATCATGTGATGATTTAAATAATACAATTTTGACGTAAAATTTAGTATGTGCTACCTTGTCTATAATTGTACTGTCTTTTTGTGAAGTAAATACTTCTTTTAAGAAAATTGTGCTCGACATATCATATATGTATCCAAACAATTATTTCAAAGAAAATGAAAGTAGCCATCATTAGAACGTATACAATAGGTAATCTACTTTCATATATATTACAATATTTTTATTACAAGCAATACGTACAGGAACAAATAAACAAAAAATCAGTAGATTTTACAGACATATAGCTTACATTATTTGCATGTCGAGAACCCACTAGTTAAGAAGTTATATGTAATATCAATTCATCAAATGTTACTTATTGTTAGATATTCCTCAACAGTGTAGAATGATTTTTCTAACAAATATTTTTTTAGTTTGGTTTTAAAACTTGACCAAGCTGAGTCTTTAATCTGCACTGGTAGAGATATGCCTTTATAGCCAGGAGGTAAGGACTTTTCTCATTGTTTTTGGTTTTATGGTTGGGAATACTTAAAATTATGGTAATGCCTAGTTGTCATAGTATTATAAAACTAAAATTTTGCACAAATAATTCCATATGCTGTTTCAAAAACACAATTAACTCAAACAAATATGGACCTGCCATCGGTAAGATATTCAAATGTTTAAATAAATCTCTACATGAAACTTAGAAGTCTCAGAAGATAATGCCAAAACGCAGAATCGGTTCAACTTTAGCCTAATAAAACGATTTTAAGAAATCAAGAGATACATACTTTCGAAGGTTTAATATCATGTAATACAAAAAATGCAAGTCTGCCATTTAGTTTGCCACAGTGGTCAAAGTTAAGTTGTGATCCCATATGATTACCAAAAAAAAAGCTTCGATTCTGGTATGGACTTACCTTGATATTTGAGGTTTATGCTGTAATCTTTGCTTCTGCATGCAAAATGTAGTGACTGCGTTTTCTCAGTATTCAGCAACAAATGATTGTTTACATATCAGTCTACCATTGGATTGGATTCCAGATGGTATATTTTGTTTGAGATCATTTATGTATATGAAAAAGAAAATAAGTCCCAGTATTGAGTCGTGGGCTATTCCTATGGTTATAGCTATTTTTTCAGAGTGCCAACTTTGTATTACATTTTCATCGCTACTGGTTATAGAAGTAATTTAACCACGCTTTCTAAAAAAATATTTTCACAAATCTAAAACTATAGCGGTTTTTCTAGTAAATGCACCAAATCAACATTTTATAACCTTGTTTGAGTGAAATAGGAGAAGCGCCATCTTTACAACAATGATTGTAACACATATACCTATTGAACGTAGCTATATGGGTAGAAATTTCGCCATCAAAATAATGTTTAGATTAGAGAACCTGTTTACAAAAGTGTGGGTTAGGTTTGGAAAAGTAATTTAAACATAATAATTACATTAAAGTAACTACAATTGTGGTTAGCGTAATCCTTATTTCTTAATAATATTCACTTTGTTAATTGAAAAGTACTTATTGTTTAAGTGACATTAATGGGTTTGTTAAATTAATAAACTAGAAGCAACAAAATAATATGATCGCTTTTTTATTTCTTAATAATATTCACTTTGTTAATTGAAAAGTACTTATTGTTTAAGTGAAATTAATGGGTTTTTTAAATTAATAAACTAGAAGCAACAAAATAATATGATCGCTCTTTATACCAATTATTTTCTTAATTTTGTCAATACCTCTAAAATAAAGGAGATTTTATTGGCTTGAGGTTTTGTTGGTGTCATTAACGACAATAGGTAAATCTTGAGGGATGTCACAGATTTAACATTAGCTTTTTTGCTTCAAAAACAGCAATTCGTAGATTTTGAGGCATGTCCAAGATCTTGGCAGACCGTCTTTCTTAACATTAGCGGAAATCAGAATATTGCAATTATAGCTAATTAATTAGTAATTCGATCCGTGAACTAGTGTTCGAGGGCTATAAAGTTTGTCAATACAAAAATTTTCGTTTAATAGTGAAATGTAAATATTACTATGCCGATTTTTCTCTGTGTAGATCAAAGAATTAAAGAGAAAGTTCTATTCCTTCCAATATTTTATTAAAGTCAGATTACATGTTTCGTTGTTTATAGTTGTTAGTTATCTTCAGAACTATCTCAACATCGGTCGTAGGTCTGAAGATATAAGCTTTATTACAGCCGGTACACTAGATTTTGTAAATGCTCGATTGTGTTTCGTGAAGTGAAGCAAATTCTGTTCTCTGAAAATGTCGGTTAAACTTTTTGAAATACTATGCAAAAGTAATTTAACAAACCTTTTCTCGCGGTTTTCTTCTAGTTAGTTAAGTTAAAGTCGTGGTACTTTTTACAGTGTTTATATTGGACATTCTTTATAGTTCGGACTACATCTATAGAAGAGTAATCATTATAGATCGCTAAAAATTGCATTTTTTTAAAAAGTTAACGACATTTTCAAAGGATAGAAATTAAATATTTCCTTCACTTCACGAAATACATGGAGAAACCTCTTAGGGAACACGAAAGATAAACCTCATTTCAATGAAAGATTTCGAATTTACAAAATCTGGTGTAGTGGCTATAATAAAATCTACGTTCAACAAGCAAAGCGTGCTATCGGAGCTAGGTTCAAGGAACACATAGCAAGTTATCGCTATGGGAGACTTGAATCATCCAGCGTAGCACAACACATAAACGATATCGGACATAAGATTGATATAGAAAACCTAGAATTAGTGAAGAATATTCAATCACCTGAAGAACTAGACGTATACGAAACCATATGTATGAAAAAACATACAAATAAGTTGCACTCCTGCACCATTCAATTTTGATGTATTTATGGAATGGGATGGTTTACATTCCAATACTCGTGGCTACCCTAACAGCAAGAAATATTACATAGATATTTTTAAAAATATATTTTATAAATATTTTTCGTGAGAGGTTTTTGAATATATTTTTCATATTTTTTTTTCTAAATATAGATAAAATATTCAATTAAAATATTTATTCCATATTTTAAAATTAATGTAAGCGCTATATTTTTTCTAAAATATTTGTAAAATATTTATATGAAAATTGAGATTTTTCATGCAATTTATTTAATTTGTCAAAATGAACTAAAATTGTTCTTGGTTATTTAGAATGTATAACGTCGATAACGGAAAGTTGAAACATACATAGAGTTGTCTAAAAGGCAAGAACTTGTTTTTTTCACACTCACCATATAAGTTAATAATCAATAATTCTGGCGTCTTTTAAGGCATACTGAAGGTTTATCAAATTAATCACTATTTTTTAATTGAAGAAGAAATAAAAAACAAACGTATTTATTATCATTTTATTTGAATAAGCCAATAAAAATGAAAAATACTCATTTTTAAGTCTAGCCTTGGCTGATACAACCCTATGGCTTTTTTCATATTTTCGGTAGTGGCGCTCTCATGACGTTTCCTTGTGGCCTCTAAAACAATTCCAATTGTATTCGATCATACCATGAATAAAACATCGTACAACATTATCAACACCTACCTGGTAGCTACATTCTAATACTTACGATACTTATTTTTACTTTATTTCATAATATTTGAAAACATTCTACGTACAAACAATAAAACAACACAACGTATTCTAACCTCTATTTGAGGTTATGACGCTTATCTACCGAAATGAATCTCTTAAGCAAATCAACTAGCAATTTATCTGGTAGATGCAGTACATATATGATGCATAAAATTCCTACAATTATATTATTAAACGATTTCTGTACATAGCGATATTGAGCATTCCAATTATCTTATAAATGCCATGACATGTTCAAAGTTTTGCTTACCTCGTAGTCACCATAAAAACTAAAACACACCCCGCAACAATTAATTACACAGTTAACCCTAATCTGCCCTAATCGTATACTATTATAAAGTATAACATGTAACGGACAAACAAATGAAAACGTTGATGATACGCACATGCGCGTATGCATTCTATGTACCTAATCCATAGACGCATAAACTATACTAAATCACATAACACCGGCACCGTAATGAATAGAGGTGTTGTGTTGACGTTCGCAACTTACAAATATTGCAAATAATATAATACAAAACGCAGATATATTAATAGAAAAGTTACAGCGCTCAACTTAGATACTAATTAAATCATATTAGATATATATTATCTAATTTAATCTTTAAACTATCATTTTAAATAGGTACATACATACTTAATATGTATGCATATTTTACCCACTTTATATTATTCGTCCTACGCACCAAATGTACCAAAGCAAAAATGCAATCTTTTTTTTTATATGAAATAAATATTTACAGAAATACAAAGCAAAATATTCTTGCGGAGTTATGAAAAATATATTGAGAAAAAATTTGCAATAAAATATTATTAATGCTACATAACATATATATTTTTTAAATGTTTTCCTAATATATTTTATGCATATTATATTAATATAACTAATATTCAAGAAAGATTTAATATTTTTTAAATATTTATAAAATATGAAATAAATATAGTTGGTCACTGGGGTAACTTTTATTTCGAAGGGTCAGGCAAGCGTAGAAAAACATTTGTAAATATTTTCCTTTTTGAAACGATACATAACGTGTTCTCGAAACAATTATTTCGAATTAATAAAATCAAAAATTCACGTGTCTAATACTACGCTATAGTGGTATCTTTGCACATTGCAGTTTCTTTCCCCTAAATCCTGACAAAAAGTACTAGACACCACATCGTGCATACTCTAAAGAATGAGCTTTAATAATATAAAAAAAATTATCAATAATGCATCAAAACTTTTGAACGACTTGTATATTATATTAGTATCAAAATCACTTCTATGCCTTGTAGGAATTCTGAAGCCAAAACTATAGACGCCCCCAGAATATACAGTCCCGATGCGTGTTGGTCGCCACTACATCTTCACCCGACGTGTAAATTTATCCAAGAACATATATTACTGTCTGGGATATTGTTGTCGGAACTGAGAGGTATATTGGCGTGTAAATACACCCTATTATCCGCCAATTTCAGGTATTAAATCATTCGGAATAATGGGCCGTCGTATCCGGTCCCGCTATTATAGTGGAACATCCACTGGCTAGCTAGCTGACGTGGACGGTTATTCGCGCCGCTGCTGCTGCTGTGTGTGCCTCGGCCACTTTGCGGAGGTGCTAACCAGCTGCATTGTTTCCGTATGCGTTGTGTTGTATTCGTACTACAACGGCCGCTGCATAGCGCGCCGCGACCGACTAGATGCAATTGCGACCTCCACGTCGGTAATACATCATAACATTATAGGTGTACGTGTAATGTACGATGTACTGGCGTGTCCGCGTACTAAAACAGCACTTGTACAACGGGCGTTTACTACTTGTTAGTTTGTAGTGTAGTAGTTAGGGCGGACGTCAGGTTTTACCATCGTTGCGCCAAGTTGCGAATGAATGATATGTGCGGCGCAAACTGATCCGATATAAATGGAAATGTCGATAATAGTAATCGGGCCGGAGAATTTTATTAGGGAAAAAAATATTTGATGTTTGACAAAGAAACAGGAAAATATTGAGTTCTCTAACTATTAATCACGAGCATAGGAGAAAAAAGAAATTAGAAAAAGATATTCTGAAGTTTGATAAAATGTTTAAAAATGTAGTTTTAAAAACAAGAACCATTTCGAGTTTCTACACATACGAACGTTTTTTAAAGGCCAGGAAATACGTTTTCGTTTGGTTTTTATAATACATTTTTTTTTTCTTTTTGTATAGACTGTTTCAAAATGAATTACATTTAACTGGTCATGGATTTCTCATATAAATTATGATATTCCGCTTTCTTGAAATGGGGATATAGGTTAAATAGTAATTTATCTACCTGTCACTGTTAAAATTTATCGTCGAGCGATGTGTGATGAAATTAATAACAAGTACAATGGGATTATTCATTTATAAGATAACGTTAAAGATGGGATATTAATCAAACAACTAAGGTAAATAACTTATTTATAGAAATTTTATTTAGTTATAATTTACGTGTTCAAAATAGTCACCATTCACCAATACGACGTTTCATGTTGTCAAACATATTCTGCAATACATTTGGTGTTATAGTTCATTTACAATAACAGACGAGATACGTCATTACTTGCAAATTCAGGGCCATGCAATACCATAATATTAAAATAACCAACTAACATATAACTTATTCATATTCAATTAAAGATACTATGTTGGTGCCTACTGTTTTTTAAATTGCATGTTTGTTACATCTTCCCAATGTATTCCCACCAATTTAGTTATTGCTGTCAACTGTCAAAGGGCTATATTCTGCATTTGCAGTAAAGTGTGGGAATTTGCGTTTATACTTGGTATATATTTATTTAAAATAAGTAGTTATTACAACTAAATCATACCGAAACCATTGTGTAAACAATCGAAGGAGTTAAGAGTTTCGTTAATCGTGTATTTCGACGCAGAACGCGAGAACAACGGGTTATTACTCCTGTTAACTTTCGTGCGAGAAGTATGTATAAAATCCATATATTTTTAATGTCATATTCTTTACAGTATTTCGTTTTTAGAGAGTAACGAGTGCTCTAAACATTCATGTTGCAAACATAAGCAAAATTTCATCCATGAGGAAACAAGGAATTACATCAACTAACCCAAAACGAAAATGCATACGAAATAAATGTTGTAAAAATTGATTATTCTAGTCATTGTCAATGTGCTATTGGAAACACAATTTATGACATGTACGAAAATAGTGAGTATATACAAATATTGTTTACAGAAGTGGTTCTTTCACATACATTTTTCAGACTAACATAACACATTAAACATTTTGAACAGTGCTCTTAAAGAAAAATACACTTTCTGTGGTTGAAACACATTGTTGTGGTATATATTATTTGTTCTCAAAGAAAAGGGAGTTTGTTATGAAACGATGGATCAAATATGGCAGATCGGACGATGCATACAATATAAAGCGGATTGAATTAAATTAGTCTGGAAATTTGACGTACTTGGTGTACAACGTATTGGAAACGAAATTTAGAAGTAGTAAATCAGAGAGATTGGTTTGGATAGAGAAGAAACTTGCATACTAATCGTTGCTGTGAATACTTTAAGCGACAATGGTCCCGATTAAATTTATTGTACTCACTTGTGCTTTTTTGTTATTTGTTTTCCACTGCTATCATGATTAACATACTTTAAATCCTGATTTTCAAAAAGCGTCATCACTAATATTAAGGGTAAATGTTATTTGTAAGAGTTTGTTTATTCACCTGTAAAAGTATTTGACAGTTAATTAACCTAACGGTTTGTTTACGTTTTGACGAACAGAAAATTTGCAACACGATCGTGACGTCATAGCAAACTGACTCACGTAGTATCTCGTCTGTTATAGTAAATGAACTATATTTCATTACATTTATTTGTAATTGTATTCATCGAATTCATTAAATTATTAATTTTTACCTTATATACTTAATTTTTTAGAAATCCAAAAATAGAAAAATCTACCTCTGCTTATAACTTGATTAGGAAAGTTTTCTAATAGCGCTAAATTTTCACCAGTATCGGTATCGTTGGCTGTTAATGTTATTGTGAAAAAATATTGGTCCTACGACGAGATACACTTTATTTAGGAAAACTATGCTAAATTTGCTATTGCAAAACTAATTACTGCAAATCATCCCAGCCCCGTGCTCCACCTAAAAAGGTCCTACATGAGGCTATTTATTTTAAGTACTATATGGGTTTCATAACAATTGAAATGTTCCTACTCTAACTCAACGAGATACAGCTAACCATATTCCAAATTTAACAGGATGAACTGATGAATGTGGATTTCTGTCAACAAGGTTTTCTAGCAATATTTTGCTGTGTACGTGCTCTACCAGAACTTTTGCCTTTTAAATCAGATCCTGTAGTCCGAAAGTTCTCCGCACTAGGGCGAATTGATGTTTGTAAAGGCGGTATATCAAAACACTTTATTAGAAAAACTGCAAAGCTAAACTATCGCTTACATTCAGCGTAGGAATATTGCCATTCCCCATTGTAATTTTCTCTACTGACTTATACTAATCGTTCTGGTATCTTGGTGTCACGATTGTTTTGCATTCTGAGTAATGTAAGTAATAAATAGATTTAGAGGATAGAATACAGACGAAAGGCGAAATTTAATGATGCAACGATTTAACGAGGATAAAGAGACGATTTAATGAAAATACATAAAAGAAGAATGATAATGAAAACATGAGATTTTCTAAATACAAACTGTAATAGAAATTAATCCAAAATTAAGAATATGCACAAATACACATAGAAATCTTAACAAGAATTGACGTCTAGGAGGCACTGCATGCTGTAAGAGTACTTTTTATTGCGCCTGTTATCCCTAAACATGCAAGCCTCAGTATCTTGCCAAGTTGAATTACACCAATTTGCTGCTTCAACTTTGTTCACCATTCCAGAGATGCATAAATATACATGAGTCTGATTGCCGTGATGTATGTCTACTACATCATATTTGGTCTTCGACCCCACGTTATTTCATGAGGTCTTCTGGCCCGCATAAGTGTTCTCTCCGTCCTGGTTTTAATTCTCTGAAGTTGTTGATTCCGAGTAAGCTTGGAATCAAGAATAACACCAAGATATTTTATTTCCTCTGAGAGCTTTATTTCTTCACTCTAGAGTTTTAGCAGACCAAGACCATCGAACTTTTTCTTTCTTGTAAAAAAAGTCCAAGATTGCTACATTTAGTAAAACGATCTTCTACTAAATGTTTACAGCATTACATATTTAAAGCAAGCTACTAAACCAGCAACTTTGGTATAATTGATATTCCATTGTTGCAATATGTAAAATTTATCAGGATTTTGTATTTACGGATTATTTGTATATTGGTACAGAGATTAAAGGATTTGAGTGCTTTATAAGCAATAATACTGTTGAACAATTGTTTAAGGTTGCTTTAATTTTTTTTTTTTTTGTAGGGTGCTGCACTTTCTGTTAGAAATCGTTTCGTTGAGGAAAAAGAATAGAAAAGAATGTCCATATGGTGCGGATTCTCCTATTTAGTTGTGTCTTTTTACAATTCCTTCTTCTAATTTCCCACCTGCCACGAATGCAAAAAAAAAATTTAGACTGTCATTGTCATCAAATACATTGATTTGCTTTTGACATCAATACATGAAATTTTAAGTTATTGGATATTACCACAGGGAGAAATTAACATCGTTAAATTTTGTTTTCCCCATGTAGCTGGAATTGTTGCTCGAAAGTTTTGAACACAACAGAAGCTATCTATTATTTTTTTTATCCAAACGATGTTCTTGGATGTGTATTTCATACCGCTTTTTCCTAGTACCTAGTATAGTAACTGCAATAGTTAATGGAACTTTTTGACTTTATTGGGTGTTACTATGAGCTCATTATCCAGCAAAATTTGGTCGTTGCTTACATAGAAGATTCGGTACAATTTGTCGTAAGCGGCCGAGTTTTACAATTGCCGTGGATTGAAATACAAATAACGAATTTATAATTTCGCTATTGAAATTTCAAAGAAAAGCTTTATTAAGCTTTATACAATAATCATGTGTTTATAAAATTTCCGTTTAAAAAATTGTTCGTGTAAATGGCATAATTTAGTAAAACGAATGAATTGCAAGACATGTGTGATTTTCCCTACGACCACAATTTTACGGGGCGTTTCATACACCTGTGCGTAATTAAATAATAAATTTATTGAAAACTTAATAAGAGCTTAAATTCTTTCTATTAAAAATAAATTAATTTAATAATAAATTTAATATAAATAAACAGTAATTAATACGACCAACTCATTTGTTATTGGACTTGATTGTTTTGGCAAGCTGTAAAACAGATACTGTATTCAAACTACGTTCAAACCACACTATTAAGGTTTCCTTCGATATGAAAAATCTTAAATTTTCTACCTAATTTGTATAATCGTGGAAGCATTTTACAACTGTAAACCCCAAAATACAATTTACCCTGGAAGAGCGGCACGCCACGACGCGTACCTGCCCAAATGTGAGTAGTTTTGATAGTCCACTGCGCTGTAGACGGACGACATAATTAAGTCGGCGCACATATCATGCTATCAAAGATAAAACCTGTTAAGAAAGTATTCTTTATGGCCGCTTACAGTTCTCAGATTTTTCCGTACTTGCAGCGCAATGAAATAATAAGGAACAGTGCTAATTCTGCGCAAATACCCATAAGATTGCACCCAGCTGATCGAAACCATTGAACACGCGCATCGCCTATTGTATTGCAGGCATACACAAAATTGCGAACTGTAAAGCCGGCCTTAATTTAAAAAAAGTATTGTCACAAGAAGTTGCTACATTACATGTTGCACGTACGCAACTTATTATTTTAAATATAATTTAAGGATATTTAATATTATGAAATATTTTTTAAACAGGCTATTAAACCAACCAACAAAATGTAGCGACATAGAAACGTCAGACAAATTCAATTACATCGCTCTGGCAATAACAGGTGTACAAATTATGGTAATTGTGTATGTAATTATACTATTTTTCATTATTTCCTATTCACTATAAGTTTTACTATTTTACCGTAAATAGATATTCTGAGAGATGTTTAATATACGTTTTACAACGGATAAGCACTTACTGGTTTTCTTGAAAAGGAGTTTTATTATGAATTTAATGTCATAAGATGAAATATATATAAATATATAAACTGCACTACGTTCTATACACTGGATGTTAAGTTAATTGGATAAATAATTGTGTAATTTGATAATAAGCACGAACTTTTTAAAACGCATACATTTGATATAATATGTATTCGTTACTGCATAGTGAAGAGACTCACAGCTCCTCAATAAATTAAATGTTTATGGCTATGCAAATGAGAAGATTAGTCGATGCTGAATAAGACAATAAAGCATTGTCGTACACTATGGTACCATACACATAAACACATATTTCTAAGAGATATGTGTGTATATACAAATGGATACTAGTTTCAATTTGCAGTAATGTGTTTCCCATTCCGAGATAATAACTGTATTCCTCGCCTTTTGTCACAATGCGCTCATTTGCTAATCTCTGTCTCCCATGCGCTCGTTTTGCAGTAACGGTGTAACTTAACCGACCAGATAGCTTGTTGGGTTGCAATAATTCTTACTCGAGCAGTAACGCATCAATCTTAACGCTTCTAAGTAGTGATACAGTCTGCGGTATCATTGTTATTAGCGCTGGAAATGTGTGTTTGTCCCAAGACCGAACATTTACGTTTAACTGACCCTACACAGATCCAAGGCACATGGGCTTTGTATAAATGCATTTGGAATTAGGACGAATTCTTATTACATTTAATCAATGGAAATCTATTATTGCATCTACAGGTTCCTTTAATGTTATATCAACCGCTGGCAGTAAATGTTGATAAAACTTCGAACTATTAATTAATGAGAATGCTGTTGCCTTGATGTAAAAATGTAATACCTATTACTATCATAAAAAGGCAGCAGAGACGTAACAATGCTTCCGTTACACGATTTATGATGACTCTGTCTATTTAAACAGTTCAGTCAGCATGTGAGTTTATTTTAATTGGCGGAGATATTCAAAATGTCGGTGCACCTACCGTATCGTAATTAAGATGCAGTTACGCATTTAGTTGCTTCGGAGCCACTTACGCTGTTAGAAATAACGAAGAATGCATATGTAGGTTAGGTGCGTTTGTTTGAGATACAGATGTGTGATATATGGAAAACTGGAGCAAATATTTTGGTATTTAATGGACAAATTCAATTAGAACGGGGAATGTGATGTAGATTAGGTGTTAAACTTACATACAGGTGCATCTTGTTGAAAGGGAGTTGAGAAAATGCTTTATTAAATTGTGACTTTGCTGTTTTTTTAATACTACTATGTCTATTACTATTATATATCAATACTGCAATACTGGTAAGAAAAATATAACACACTGTAAAAGGTCTGGGGAAAATTTACGCTACCAGCTTAGGCAAAAATACATCACCTGTTACTCTTTACATATCTGAATTTTATAATAAGGTATTTGAACGCCCTGCATTTGTTTTATATACAGGGTGTAACAGCGGTAACGCCGTGGTCTATGGTAGTCAAATGGCAAGAATTTTTGAAATGTTTTATATTGGGATATATGTAGGCGATTAGATCTACAATTTAAAAACTAATGTGCAAATATACAGGGCGTTCCAAATTTAGCAACGCATAAAGTTATGTTTTTCTTAATGGAATGCCATGTATTTTATGGCATTTTTGAAGTGTACACTAAAAACTAAAACAATTTTATTTAAGGTTCCCTATACCTAATTTTTATAGTTTATGAGATATTTTCAATTTGTTTAAATGCAATGTTGCAAAAAAAGTTTAGTATGTCGGAAACGAATTAATTTAGAGAAGTGAAATGAAAACCGTAAATAGCAAATCCTTTGGCTGATTGAATGCGACATTCAACGTTGTCCAGTAGTCTACAGGATGTTCAAGTACCTAAGTCACTGTGTGAATTTTACTCGTGCGTAATTTGGTTATTTTAAAATGGAACAACCAGTATATTTTTACGCTTGATAGATAGGAATTTTTATTTTCTTTAAACCAGTATTAGGAGTCCCTATACCCATCTCGACTAGTTTTTAAGTTATTTGGGTTTTTTAGGTGGTTACCTTAATTTAATCTAGGTAGATGGTGATTTTTTGTGTCAATTTACCGTGCATCCCGTCAGTACCATGAAAGCATACTCGTTGCAAGAAAGAGCTGATATGATTTTAGTTATTGGTGAGTGTCAGGAAAATTGCTTTATTTATGAAAAACAACCACAGTTGAAGTAGAAACTTGAAAAGCCTGATGTGTATGAGTAATGTTGAGAAAGAAATAGTTGTACTGCATAAGCAGGGCAAAAGTTTGAGTCAAATAGGCACAGTAGCGCCTTGTTCTCACCTACAAACAAATTACTGCAAATTGATTGCACCAAACAAGTTTTGCAAGTGTGAACGGCTGAAAACGAGTCATTTACACTTACAAAAATTGTTTGCTGTAACCAATTTGCAGCAATTCGTTTGCAGCTCAGAGCAAGGCTTAAAGGTATTGATCCTATAAACAGCTGTGAACATTTTCTGCAACTAGTATTATATAGTATCACCCATAAAAAAAAATGGGGTAAAATTATCCCAAAAATAGGAGGCTAAATAAATGTACACCTTATAGAGGAAACTTTTTTTATATAGGAACATTTGGCTGCAGTTGCAAACGCAGTCGCCAGATGCACCACCTTTCAGACCTTTATGGAACATCGCATGTATACAGTAAAATTGCTTGAGGGTCTGGTAAATCCACCTGAAACTATTAATAAATTATAATATAGATAAATAATTCAAACAATTAATAAAATACTATTAACGGAGAGCAATGGTTCTTTTAAGTAGTTGCGAAGAAATATCTCCTTGATTTAGAAAGTATATTTTCTAAGAGTACCAATGACGGTTCGCGATAATATTGAGATATTTTATTAATTTTAGAATGTTTTGAATCAGTTTAGCTCAGCTTGCAATCATTTATTACCACATTTATTGCTAAGGGCCTTTATTATAATCGCGATTTTAATTAGTTTAAATATGGCAAGGCCGATTGTAAGTCCAAAGTGAAGCTTAAACTGAAGATTATTCATCTACGGTTTAAACCACGATTGTAATAATGGCTATTAAAATTTCACACACAAAGAATTTTATGTAGACAAATTTAAAAGCCATTTTAAAATGAAAAATGCGTCAAGTTCTTATCGGGAATACTTATCTACCTAAATATAAATACCAGCGTATTTCCTTCGGAATTGCATATTGGTATTTATTTTTTAAACTGCACGTACAGTGAAATTCAAAATTGACGTCTCCCTAAAATATCAGCGTGAGCAAATGGTTTGTCTACTTTAAAATGTAAAAAATAAGGACAAATCATCCTTCGGTTTATTTATCAAGTGAAAAATTTAATTTTCAATGACGCATTCATTCCCTCGATCCTAGCATTTTACAGACATACCGGGTGAAAAGTTGTGAGCTGTCGATTGCATTTTGGGCGACTAGAAATGCGGACATAATCAAATAAAATAACAAACATAGATTTTAAAAGCTTAACCATAGTAAATAAACTACCTATTTGTCGGTAAATAGTATATTATTGAAAAAAGATTGATGTTCAAGATATTTATTAATTATTCATTCATAAAATTCCAGGCGACAGTAATAATCGTCGAGTAAAAGTTCTTGGTGTTAGCGGCAAATAATCGATCAAAGTTATAGAGTTATATATGACCTTGGTTGTTAAACATATTTGCCTTGTCATTGTCTGTATTAAGCGTAATAAAATAGCTAACAATTTTTCAGAAGTGGGATCAGTGAACAAAATTAAATACGATATAACATATTTTGAGTCGATAGAAACAGAAGAAACATAAAACGTGTGTGTATAACTAACTGGAAAAATGGCAGAAGTTACGGAGAACCCTATTCGTGATGAAAATGATGAATTTGAGAATTTCCAAAGGCGATTGAATGAGCTTTAGAGCCAGAACAGCAGGAACAAACCTCAACGCCGTAATTCGGAGATAGAATCGTAATAAATGCTATGATCAATGAAAATAAAAGACGTGATGAGATGTTAGAACGTATGTTCACAAAGTTAATGACTGACAATTTAAAAGTGTCAACAAATAGCAACATGTATCAAGTAATGCCTGATTTGTCGAAGAGTATTCCAACTTTTGACGGTGAGGGAGACAGCACGAAAGCCGTAGAATGGTTGCACCGATTAGAAGCAATGCAGCAACTCCATTATTGGACTGATAGCTAGTTTAGAACTGCAAGGCTAGATTTAAGAAGAGGAGCGGTGTATTGGCTACAAAGACAAAATAGTTTAATTTCAAACTGGCAAGATTTTGTGGAATCTTCCAAAAAAACGTTTTTTTCATACTGAGAGTTTACCGGCAAAATGGAAAAAAAATGGCGGATCGTTGTGCAGCAAGACATGAAGCGACAACGGTTACTTCCATGAAAAGGTTAAAACTTTGTTTGACTTGAATCTAAATTAAGATATAAAGAGCAGATATTGATTGAATATGGAACAGGAGGTATGTTCTGTAATAGCTGCTATAAAAAATTAAATTTAGATGATCTTTTACACGATGCAATTAAACAAGAGAGATTAATCGCAGAGAGACAGGGATGGATTAAAGAGAGCATTGAGAGGAGAGACAGACACAAGTTGGAAACAAAGCAAGTGAGAAAAGAGGAAAATTCTAACCTTTCTCTGAATGCAGACAAAAATAAAAAGGAAGATAAGCAAGAAAATACAAACATACCAGATTACCCCCCGGAATGAAGAAGGAAAACCACATTTGTTTTGTATGTAAACGCTATGAACATGTTCAAAATATTGTCGGCCGAAACATTCAAAACCACAAAATTTGGCGATTGAAAAAGAAAAAATTCCCGGAACTAGAGAACAAGGATGACATCTGCTGAAAAGACAGAGTAGGAAAACAATATGAAATACTTTAAGGAAGCTTTGTTGAATGGTGAACCAATTCGTGCTTATGTGGACCAGGGAAGTAAATGTGTACTCCTCAGGCAATCAGAGGCTGAAAGACTGAATTTGAAATATCAACTTGTTGAGGACAATTTTATTATCAGAGGTTATGGATCAGGTCAGGTGAGACCTATTGGTAAGCTTGAAGCATGCGTAGAAGTAGATGAAGCAAAAGCCGTAACTCAGATGCAATGATGGTGATGATTTAACAGGAATGAATATACCAAACTTGCCTAAGGCTGGTGTTAGCCTATGGGCCAAAAATTTGGTTGTTATCCCTCCAAATCATGTAGGTTTTGTCACATTAACCACTGACTCCGAAATAACAAATGATTTGTTTATTGAAGCACATATAAAGACTGATGGAGTTATACCAAGATGCATATTAAGAGCTGATGGAAATAATGAAGTCCAAATTCCAATAAATAATGTAACGCTAAACGATATACGGATAGATAAAGAAGAAAAGATCATTAGAGCAGAAAAATGTGAAGAAATCTTAGATGAAGATGGAGCTAGTACAGAAACCTTAGCAGTGGAAATGCAAGAGAACCATGCAGATCGAACAAGGCAGATTTTAACACTCTGTGACATAGGATCTGAACTTACTTCTTCACAACAGAAGAACTGGAAACCTTGGTGACGAGATATTCAACATGTTTTGCTCTCGACGTGAACAATACTTATCACCAGACAATAAAGACGACACCCTTCAATCTGTTTTTCAGCTTCACACCCAGAGCATATGATGGACATCCTTTAGGTGACGATTTGAGCATTTGCGCTGAAGATGATGACATTTTCCAACGACGATTAGCTGCTATTGAACGCATTCGAGCAGACCAAGCGAAACAGCAAACTAGATTTAATAAAAGAAGAGCGAAACCTAAAGACTACCTACCCGAAGAATTGGTATTTGTTAAAAGATGCCTTTGGTCACTGGTCAAAGCCGAAAACTACTCCCAAAATATGCGGGTCCCTATATTGTAACAGATGTATCAATCGACGAATGGGAGAGGACAGAACAGGACGGAGAGATAACCAAACGACGAAGCCCCAAGAGAGGTCCAAATGGATGAACATTCGAGACCCCAAAGAAGGAAACGCCGTCCAGCGCGAAATTGCACTTGACAGCTTTTGAGGTCCAAAGTTTGTCAGCAAAGGCCGAATGTTAGCGGCAAATAATAGATCAAAGTTTCTTATAGAGATATATATGACATTGGTTGTTAAAAAATATTTAAAGTAATTATCATTGGGATGTGCTAATTTTGTACGATCGATACTTATTCTTATGTAAAATGTTTAAAACTTTTGTACTATTATTAAATCTGCAAGCAATTTGCTTAGATGTTACACTAGGATCCACTAATGTATACATTTATTTCGATATGACCGAAATTTTTGCTAAGACATTTTTATTTTTGTTATTTATTAATGTAAACGTTGTTTCAAAACATCGGACTGTGTTACGGATAATAGTCGCGCAAATCAATCGTGTGTAACTTCTGCTAAATTGCCACCGTAAAATTGTTTCACAATTCTCAGGCCTATAATATTCTTCTTTTATTCATATAACGGCAATCGACAGATGGAAAGTGAGATCTTATACCTACATGTATGCATGTGTATTGATGTATAACATCTGTTCCGAATGCAAGAATTTTAGCAAAAACTACTTAGTAAGCAAGATTATTCGAAGACTTCATTGATAAATAAATCTCAACGTCATGGAACATCTTCAGAAATAAGGGGTAAAATTGAATTGTTTTATGAAATTTATTTCTAATTTGCTTCTTATTCTTATTTAGTTTAAGGTTGATGTCTGAATGGCGTAAAACATAAAAAACAATATTGTTTATAAATTATAAAGACAATGGGGACATCTGGGAAAATTAAAACATTGATAGGGAAATAATAATTACAGATCAGACAGATTAGATTTAAAAAAAAAACATGAACATAACTGAGCAAAGCTGTAAAGACGTGTAGCGAAAATAAATTATTCTGTTCGTATACAATATTATATTGTCGGTAGTTTCAAAAAAAAAATGTGTTAACGAAAGTAAGCCGGTAGAATATCAAAGGTGCCGCATATGTAATATACACCTTCGATATATTTTTTTTATTTCTCTCTATTTTATGAATTGAATGTTGTGTTTTGTTCTTTTAAGGAACCGCATTTGTGCACGCCGGCAAAATGATGATGTTTGTTTGGTTTATTAAAAACTAATTAACCAAACCAAACTTTGCTTCCGAATTATATAGGTTGGTTACCTTAAATCTTTTTTTCATATAATTGAAAGGCCGTTTTACACCCAGCTATTTATTGCGCAATTTATTGGCCAATTTTATTTTTATTTTAAATTGGCCAATAAATTGCGCAATAAATAGCTAGGTGTAAAACGGCCCTAAAAAAAGACCTCTTTTGTACATATATATATATAACTTTTCACAACACTATGGGCTAGCGTGGTTCTTTTATAAGTTAACATATTCCAGTATACATTTCCTTTTGTGGCAATTCGAAACTACACATGTCGTTACATTTTTATTTTTCATACACGTGCAGAGATATCTGGCCGAAACAGAACCGCACCCCAAAAACGCGCTTATTCGTGCGAAACAGAAAACACGTATTATATTTCTGACACCTAAGCGATAGTCGCTGACTCTCATTCACACCGACGGACGGCCAAAAAAGGAACGACTCCTTCCAATTAACTTGTTTTCCATAAAGTTATTGGACCGAAAGCGCAACAACAGATTGCGTCGAATACAAACAGCACCAGCGGCGGGCATAATACGCGCGAACTTCGGCCCGAAATAAAGACGAAAACGCCGCTGCGAGGACGAATAAAGAGATCGGAGCGCCTGCATTTCTATGGGGAGTGCGTAAATAAGCGTTTTCATTTACAAGTTTGATTGACAGTCGAGTGAGTGGTGCGAGGCGGAATCGGGGTGGCCGAAAACCGTCGTCGCAGTTCGAGACGCAATATTAAAACGGGGTGGTTGCGTCGTCAATACCGTTTTTCGGAGAAGTATTCGGCAATTGACGAGAAAGAGTGAGAGATTTCTAGTGTTCTCGGGGTTGTAGCCTCTGGGAAAACGTGTCAATCATCCGTCGAGGAGCCACTTTGTGTCTTATTTATGCCATCTGTCCGAACGTTCGGAGTCAACATCCGTACCCCTATTGTACGGTGGCGTGTTATTATTTAATATTTTTCGTGTAGTTTTGAACGTTTTCCATTCAGAGTGGATCGACGTGAGGATGTCAGAGTTGTTTGTGATGTTGTCAACGATCTTTTAATTGAAATTCGGCTCGATGTTGGGTTGGGAAGGAGATTTGATAAATCTGATCCTAAAGATTTGTTGATTTTAGTGGAAATCAGTGCGTAATATCAAAAAAAAAAAACAAATCTGGAAATAACCATATTCTGAAATATCTAAATACCGTGATGTTTATGAGTTCTATACTGTAATAATAGGCAGTAGCGGCTCGTTAGGGGAGCCTACGGAGACTAAGCCTCCCCTACTATTTTTGAGAACATAAATAGGGTTTATTAAGTATTAAAATAATCTCCAAACATTGGCTATATACTAAAATAAAGCAATTTTCAAAAAAAAAAACTAATAAATAGTATACAGGGTGTATCAAATATAGAGGTAAATATAATAAAATGTAGCAGCTGTAATCATATACGATCAAAAAGTCTTAACGCATAGGGGGTCTATCTGTAAGCATTAACGAGAAAAAAAATATGTTGTAAATGCCGTGGGCTAGAGCCGCACCTGTGCCCAACCTAAATGCTGTCCCGAGTATACCCACACATACAACTATCATTCAGCCATTATCGCTGTTAGTTTTGTGTGGATCGCTGCTTGGAGTGCAAGCCACTTCGAACATTTTATTTAAATTCTTCCCGTCTCGAAAAAACGATCCTTTTCAGGACCATCATGATTTCATATAAAGAAAATCGAAGCTTGATGCATCGGCAAAAGCGCAGGAATGTATGGATAGATAGTAAAAAGGCGTGTTCGCAAATTTTCTGTATCTACATTTATTTCTGTGTAATTCGATTCAATTCATTTTGCGTTATATGATTAAATAAATCCAAAAGAAATAACTCAGATTCATGTGGTACCGTTTATTAACAACTAACTCTCGATTCGACATAGCAAAAGAAAAATATTTACGTTTTTTGTAACTACTGAAGTCGTATATCCGGTGAAACTCGACCATCTTATCAGTATATTGAAAATAATACTTTGTAGACTTACGTAGAATGCTCTTAACAAAAAAGGAATGTTTATTTTATAAAAAGAAGAAAATTAAAATGCCTCAGTTTTGCTATTTTTACAAGGGCACACTGGCCGGCTTACTTACGGCATACCATTAAGAATAATACTAAATAAGTGCAATGTATTTATACATAATACCACGTTTAGCGGGTGCTTAACATGACGTTTCCTTGCATCAGGCCTGGACTAAAGAATTTTTGGCTCTAAATTATACTTTTTTTTATTCTTTAATGATGAAATCCGGTTTCGGTGGGTTTGTGCTTTATATGTCGTGTAGTTACCCCAGCAAAATTTACTTTTTTATTTGATACACTCTGTATTTATTCATTATTTAATTTAAAAATGCAAACAAAAATCCAGTAATGCACACATTTTAATAGCAAGCAAGGAAACTAGCCACATATTTAAATCCGCGCCAATGATTAATGCTATCGCTGAAATCAATGCGTCCCCGTAAGTGCATGTACACTTTACGTATGGTCGGAAGCTTGCCTCTTAGGTGAAATAGTATGAGATCGATATGTTATCGTGCGTTATCGGTCGTAAAACATTGGTACGCAACTGCCTTTGCGACTCCCAGTACTACTAACTTAAGAAGTTTTGTTAGGTTATACACAGAAAATGGGTAAAATGCATGAAATGAGAAGTTGCGAAGATATTATCGACTGACTGGTGAGAAATTGAATGAGAAATTATTTAATTGCACTTATTAAAAAATATAGTTACCATTAATATAAAATGTTAAATATTATTGTTTATTTTTCTCAATGCGATTAATATACAGGGTATTCCGCGTAAGTGGTTTATTAAAAGTTTATGATGTTGTATTATTTACTTATATTAGAGATTTTGACACCATTATCTGTTCGATTGGAACTATAAATGTGAAATCCTTTAAACAAAATATCACTTCCGGTTGACTGGAAATAGAGGTCAACTTTGTTATTTTAAATAGAATGATATTCATTCATGTAATTACGATGTTATACTCAAAGACTTATGAGTTATACACAAAGACTTATGAGTCTTTGTGTATAACATCGTAATTACACTTTTATATAACGCAATATTAATAGAAATGACTATTCGAACAGCGGCATTCTTGTATGGTTATTCAAAGAATAATACATGAATTTGACATTAATCCCATTCAGAGCCGAACATTTAAAGATAAGGTTAGTTAGTCTGTTTAACAAATAGTCGCTCATATCTCGAAATCTATTAAAAATACTGCTGTGGTTAGACAACCCATTTCGCTGAGTGTATTTCAAGTTGCATTTTATGGTTGTTTTCTTTGCTTAAACAGCTGATTTTCAATTTGCAGAGAGTTTTCACAATTTTGGTTTTGTTTTGAATAAGTTTAGTTTAAGAGTTCATTGTATTATTTTAAATTATATAGTGTTAGGAGTTTTTAATTAATCCAGACATTAAAAGTCTATTGTTTGCTTGTGTTGATTTACTGCGTTTTCTATTTAATATTGTCGTTGTAATGTTTTACGTCTGCGTTGTACGTTTTAGAGAGAGGGATTTTTGCAAGAAAAACAGTTGTAGAATTTTGTTAAGGACTTCCTAGTTCGACTATTGACGTGAGTAAACGTATTTTTAAATGCTTGTTGCCATTTTGTAATCCATTTTGTTATTGTAAATTTCGTATTGATTCTGTAATTATTTAGTCAACCAAGGAACTTTTATTTTAATAATCGTTAATATATTGAAAACTGCACTTTATAGATATAAGATCAATTATTATTTTTTGCTTAGGAAGATTTATTTTATTTTTTTCTCTCATTATATTTTAGAGTTAATTTTCCGTTATTCATTTTGCTGTTTCATTTTTATTTATCAATCACCTCGTTTGGGTGACTAGAAGCATTGTTCTTGCATTTAGTTTTTTTTTGTGTAAATTTCTAGTAATATAATCAAAATAAACTAAGTGTGGACAAACCACACTTAGTTTATTTTGATTTGTGAAACCACGTGGATAGAAATTCAAAGGTTGATTTAGGGGATAAGGAAGATTATACTTTCTGAACAAACAAAACTTTTGCTTTGCATAGGAAATAGCATTGTCCTATTTTAATTTAGAGTCAAGTGCAGCTTTTATTTTAGAACCTTCAGTTCAAGGTTTTTTTTCTGCACAATCTGTAATTTAACCCGTTGTTGAAATAACTTAAATGTTAATTAGCGTCATTGGGTTAAAAATTCTGTTCTTTTATTTTATTTTAAACCTTTTCAATTTTTTTAATTAAGAAAGTCTGATTTCATTCACTCACAATTTACTTTTCGTGGTTAGATTCAAGTTTTAATTCGCGAGAGTAATTCCGAGATTAATAGTTCTTTTGTTCAATTAAAATCTTATCGGTTGAGCTAGCTAATTTATTTTTCTTTTTCATTTTAAAATCAGTTTTGCATTTTCCATTTAATTCAATCAATACATAGCAAAACGCATAGAGAATGCTAATATAAAATGGTAGGGGATGACATTTACTTTCGAATTTCGAATTAAAATACAGAGTGTTCTATTTAAAAAAAAAATGAGTTTTCTGCATTTGAAGATATGTTACTTTGTTCCTCAGTTTTGAACGCCCTATATGTTATAATGTAACGTATGCGTACCGTTTCTTAGAGTTATATGTAGATTCATAACATAGCAAATTTGGAGTCTCTACTTGCAGTATTAACCGAGATATGATATTAATTCCTCAATGATGCAATGATTATGACTAAAAAGAAAGAAAAACTTAAATAACTCAAAAACGGCATCATGTAGCTATAGGAATAGCTAATGAAAACTGACGTATTTATGGTCGTAGAATCCAAAAATGTAAACAAAAATTAGATCATTCTATTTAACATAACAAAGTTAACCTCCATTTCCGGTCAACCGGAAGTGATATTTTGGTTAAAGTAGTTTACATTTATAGTTTCTATCGAACAGATAATGGCGCCAAAATCTCAAATATAAGTAAATAATACAACATCATAAACTTTTAATGAACCACTTACGTGGAATACTCTGTATAGTTAATATAATCTCTGCTCAAAAATAGCCGTCTATTTTTATTCACTTAAATTTAAATTTTGTTATTTGTTATATTCGAAAATGCAGTCTCTGCACCGATTTACCGAAAAACGGGCTCTATTGTAGTATAAAAAAAATGACATATGAGATAATGGTTTTTTTTATTAATTTCACCTTAAACGATATACACAACACATAGACGGTGGAATTAAAAATCTCAAAACCGAAAATATAATATAAGATGCAAAATTTAAAATTAAAACTTTCGACTTTATATTTCTATACGAACAAACAATTGGATTTTACCAAAATAGAGGCAAATTGAAAAAGATGCCTAAAGCATCGAAACGTTTTTGTATTTAAAGGAAAATATATTAGTCAATAAATGCCGCTACCGAAGAAATTTCTCTTTTTTTGATTAAAAAAAATATATAGAAAGTAAAAAAATGAGTACAAGAGCATAAACTTGAAACTTTTCACATCTAAGGACATATGATTTCATTTACTATTTCTTTGTGTGTATCTACTTATGGAACAAAAAATATCCCTGCACAGATTTTGTTTTATATTTTATACACTTAAGTTTGACTGGAAATTGAAAGAGGACTCCCTTATCGGTTTTTATTCCACACCCGTCGGATAAAACGTCAAATGTTCGAAACGCCCGAAAGCCAGCCGATATCGGAGGTCTCCCGACGCGACTCTCGACGACTCGTCCCGACACACAATCCCGGAGAAAAATCGGGCGTAATTCAATATATGTCCTTTAAAGTTTGAACAGCCCCTGAAACATTAAAACAAATCCTCGGCGAAGGGGTGAGATCCCGACGGACCGCGTTGGAGTGTCGCCGACGATATACTGTGTCCCCCGAGTGCCACTTTCTATAGGGCTAATCCATTTTTCCAATACGGGGCCGTCATTTGGCTAACAGGCTGCAAGATTACTACGGAATAAGTACGAACGACAGATCCCGTGTTTTAATATTGTATGTAGGTGTATATGCATGTCTTCTACTCGATGTGTCGAATCAACGTAATGGATTATAATGGACTAATGTAGTTCTCGTTAAAGTTGTTAGGATGTGGTTATTAAGAATTTATAATAAGGAAGCTTAGAGGGACTATAATATAATTATAGTAAAAAAGGTATTTCTGTAATGGCTTACTGAAATTAAAATACAATACCCGGGCGTTCCAACTCATAGATTTCTACCCATAACTTATTCATTTACAAATATTGTTTAATAAAATTCGATATGTAGATTATACATATTGAAAAAAAAAATTATAAAATGACTACCATCCAGTCTCACGATCAACGTAAGACAGGGAATATGAAATACTATGAGTTTTTGTTTATAGCCCATTCCGAAAATAAGTAGTTTAGAAGAAAAAAAATATTTGATTTGTAAGCGAACTTTTATCAGGCGTTGAAATCAGAATGTTCAAAGTGTTGTGTGATGAGTATGAGATTTTTTATTTGTTTTTTTAAAGCATTTACTCCTTCAATTCGAGAGAATCGAGAGAATTCACTGTAAGAAAAGGGTTACGACAAGGAGATCCATTATCCACAACGCTCTTCAACCTAGTCCAAGAAATCATCCTAAGGGAAAGCGAGATAAACACCAAAGGTTTGATATATGGCTACAAACACCAGTGTCTGGCATATAGTACTCATGGCAAGATCCAGGAAAGAACTAAAACATGCATTCAAGCTATTGGAAGAAAAAGCAAGAGAATATGGCTTGGAAATCAATGCTCAAAAGACAAAATATATGGTCATGAAAGACATGGACAAAACAAACATGATAATAAAATGCTGTGGAAATAGAAGCTATAAAATAGAAAAGGTGGAGCAAACGGAATACTTGGGCGTTACACTAACTAATAGAGGCGATGAAGAAAAAGAAATAGATAAAAGAATAGCAAAGGGAAGCAAGGCAGCAGGGATGTTAGCAAAAGTAATCAAATCGAAAGATATATCGAGGTCAGCAAAAATAAGAGTATATCAAACAATAATAAGACCTACAGTCACATACGCCTGCGAAACTTGGACTATGAATAAGAAACAACAAGACAAATTAGAAATATGGGAGCGTAGAATTCTCAGAAAGATATATGGAGGAGTCAAGGAGCGCGAAATTTTCAGAAGAAGAACAAACAGAGAAATAACGGAAATGTACAAGATGCCAAGTATTACCCAAGTAATTAGGATGCAGAGAGCAAGATGGCTGGGGCATATAGGCAGGATGACAGAGGATAGATGGGTTAAACGAGTGCTAAAGGGTGGCGATGGAGGAAGAAGGAGAAGAGGAAGACCGCGGATAAAATGGCTGGATGAGACTAGAAAAGATTTGAGGACGGTGGGAGTGAAGGACTGGCAAAATGAGTCAAAGGATAGAGCAAGGTGGAAAGCAAGAGTGAAAGAACTCGGAGCCGAGGGTCACTAGGCCTGCAGAGCTGATATATATATATATTTACTCCTTCAATTACTACCCTAATTGTTAGTAAAGGTGTAAATGCATTAACTAGTACAATCAAAATAAACATGAAAAAATTGTTTTTATTTTCGTCAGTAAATATTTAAATTGAGAGATATACACATTTCACATTTGTTTTAAATCATTTCACATAACTTTTATTCAGCCTTGTATATCTCTCAATTTAAATATTTATTGACAAAAATAAAAACAATTTATTCATGTTTATTTTTATCGTGTTTATTTATCGGTATTGTACCTTACATGTTAACATACTTCTCAATATCTTATATGAATGTTGTTTGTCCACAAAAATGTATAAATTGTTATTTACTCAAAACTTTAATTTTAATATGTGTAAATTTTCTGACAATGTTTTTCATAAAAAAACTAAAATATGTTAAATTAAATATTATTAACGAAATTAGATTTGTATAAAAAACACATAAGTGTGGTAATGTAAGTATTATCCATATACAATTAAAATATAATGATTTAATTACAATTTCGTTTGTAGGGAATAAATAAATAATTAAATAAAAAAAAATATTACTTGAAAAAGACCATAAATGGTCGAAACGAAAGCCATAATTTCCACTAATTCTTCCTAAATATTAACTAGTACTTACTAATTAAATTTCATGTTAACTTATGTTAAAATGCTAAATAAACCTCTAGCAATGATACTACGCAAATTTTACCAAGATATAGTTAGGACTTAGCCTAGTACAGGATACTATTTCTGTAGTCGTGTTGTTTTTATAAGGTAAAGGTATAAGTGGTTGCAAACTGCTCTCGGCGTCAAGCTTTGCTTTTTTGCAAGGCTTTTTTTTCTTTATTGTAAATTGGATTAAAATCTTATGATAAAAGACCTTTCATAAAAATTAATCCATTCCATTATAAAAGTTCTTCATTCAATATTTTTTTATCAAAGTCTTTGCGAACAAACTCATTTAGTGTAATATCTGCTTTACAGCCTATGTATGTTTGTTTGTATGAATGGGTGGTAATATTACACTGCAACCTAAGAAATCTACTATGTCCCCTATTCTTGCTGTTATAGAGCTGGCCTTCCAACCGTATTCCTTTTAGAAAGTGTAGGATATAAGGAGATACCAAGTTAGGTAAATCTCCCTCTTCGATTTTAATATGTTTAATACTTATCACCCGCACCTTCAACTGAACATGAACAAAATTCACAAATAAATTTTTTATTCGAAACAGTAATAAATTTTTAACCAAACTATTTTAAAAACCAAATGCTTCTACTAAATACCTAAATTATTTGTCATAACAACCCCTTTCAATTAAGAAAATGGTAGTTATTTCTTCAGTTTAGACAGATCCATCCAGTTCAGAATTCCGACCATCCGCTTGAAATAAACTTTAAAAATGAATAATTACCTCGAAAATTTCACCAATTTCATAATCAAAAAATGTTTACACAAATATTACGACGCATGCCAGCTATCACACCAACAACAATTTAAACGTCAAATGTATTGCACTCCCATATATTAAAAATCTTTCTGAAAAGATCAACAACATTTAATCTCCACTAAATATTAGAGTTGCACACCAAAATTATAATAATTTCAATTTTTCTTATACCAAACTTAAAGATAATACCCCATTGAAGAAACAAACTCACATAGTGTATAAGATACCTCGCAACGATTTGTTGGTGTGTAGATTGGGCAAACCAAACAGCATTTAACAGAAAGACTTAAACAACATAAACGAACATTCAACAAATATCACCTCTATATTACTTTAGTTTGAGGGGAATACAGCAAAAGATATCAAATAAATATCCCGAAAAAAAAAAATCGCCCGAGGAAAATATAATAAAAAAAATACAAAAATATACCAGGTAAGCTTGAATTAACATAAAAAATAAAGTTTACATTATAATTAAGGCTATACTTAGCACCTATTGCTAAGATTTCCTATTTTTATAGTCATTTTTAACAAATTCAAAATTTGTCTGTAGAGTAGGCAACTGAGTATGCACTCCAACTTACAATTACTTCTTGAATTGGCTTTGAAACCCCGTTTTAAATGACTCTAAATTATATTCCATACGCCTAATTCCATAGCAATATACATGCTGAGAATAGATTTAATTTAATTTAATTTATTTATTTACCCTCTTGAGTACAAAAATAAAACAACGTACTGACATTACTAGAAGTGTAACAATCTAAATATATCCTTGCAAAAAAAAAATATATAATGTCTGCAATATCAGCAGAAGACAATGACTTGTTAAGCATTGTGACTTCTATAACATGCACATTATAAAATAGTTACCTTTTAATAAAAATAAAAATGTTTTTTTTCCTGATTTTAAAATTATTGGTCCCCTATTTCAAAAGAAATGCAATCATATTATATAAACTTAAATTCAGAAAGACACAATGCCTCTACAAGTCTCAAAATTTATACATAATATATATTCCACTCTCCTAACAATATAAAGCAGCGCATAAATGAAACATATGTACCTAACATTATCAAGACAAGAGGATCACAAGATTCAATTCAATTACAACTAAAATAGTTGAATTGTTCTTCCATTGAACCTGGATTAAGTGAAACTAAAGAAATGAATCAAGTTGCCTAAATCTAAACTTAAATCTAAATTCTGCAACGAACACAAGGTAAATATATATTTGGATGCACATACACAAAAATAACTCTACTTATCTGAGGGCAACAGTGGAAATGTGATTTGTTAAATAAAGGAATAAAGAGGTTGGCATTCAGATGGCACGCACACACGACACGTAATTAAATTTCAACACATACATTTTCATTTGTTTTTTAAATGTAGACAAATTCAAGGTTTTAAATATTTCAGGAGTATTATTATAGACATTGCTAATCTTATAAGAAAATGAGCGTAGAATGGACAGGAGGAGTCAACGTACCCTTAAACCGAATGTTCAAGGTGTAAATATCTGTACGAAATCTAATTCTTCTAAACAAATTTTTAGGCTCCTTGTTCAGAATAATTTTATGATACAATGTAGCAGCGCGCAAAAATCGACGACCACACATATCAAGACAACCAACATCCCGCAACCTGTAGGAAACGCGCTCGAACCTTCTAATTCTAAATATCAGGCGCAAACAGGAATTCTGCACGCGTTGAATACGAGCAGAATTAGCAACCGTAAGACATGGGCCATGTACAGAACTACAGTAATTAAAATGTGACAGTACCAATGCCTCACACAAATTTCGTTTGGTATCAACAGTTAAATACTGCCTGTGAGGATATATAAGCTTTAAACTAAAATATGCAGTTTTAATACATTTAGAGATGTGTGAGTCAAATCTAAGTGTGCTATCAATAATTAAACCCAAATTTCTTACTTCCTTAATTACAGGCAGTACAACATCATTAATCCGAAGGTTAACTTGATCATGTAGAGCAGACGCATGTTTTTTGTTACCAAAGATAAGATAGATTAGATAAGTTATCTTTGGTTTTAAAGATGCGATAACCAGATTTAAGTCCACATTATTGGAAAGATTTTAATGGCTTCAGTAAATTTTTAAGATAACAAATTCGTATCCAAAAGATATGGCATTATCATTCAGGATCTAAAGTAGATGCGAAAATTGGAAAAATAGCCATTTTTTGGCTAGAGAAATAATAAAGTTTGATATTTCAGAAATAAGTTAGTTTTTTTTTAGCTTACACAATGATTTTTATAACCGCTACGTTCCAACGATTAGAAAAGCAATGTATGGGTAGTTAAAAATAAATCCAAGATATTAGATCGACTAATCAGCTAGAGAATTGAGAATGGATATCTAATCAACACAATGTTTCTAGTTACATAGTAGAAGATCTTCATAAAAGAAACGATTCACAGTTTTAAAACGACCAAAACGTTTTAAAAAAGGAATACGAATTTTATTCCATTCCTCCTACAGAAACTTCTCAGAAACAGAATTATCGAATCCGAAAACATGTTTTCGGGAAAACTTCTTTCCTTCCGGCGACGTTCGCCACCACCCCCTCCACCGCTTAAACTTTATACGATATCGATAAAATCTCAAAAATCGTATAATATCCCCGGCATTAATACCATCCGGACAAAACTCTTCAAAGGGATCGTCCGGAATTAAATTCGAAATCAATGCGTATAATATCCGACCGAATCGGGATTCTCATTATCAACCGTTTTAGGCGGTGTCGCCAGATGTCGCACCCCTCTCCACCGGTTAAAATAATCATCCCGCGAGGTGGCGTGCGGGTGCCGCTCCCAAAGTTGCCCGAACTTTATGTCGTATTTATGAAGTTTAAAGTTTTCGGAAGAAGGACTCCCCGCAGTCGACGACTGAGAGAAAGGCGGTGGGACGGAGGGGCGTGGGGGTTGGTAGGTGATTCGCGCCTGGTTGCGATAGAATTGCGGTCTGTTATTAGGACGCCCTGTTGGTGCGTGTAAGACGATGAGGAAGACGCCTCCGTCGGCACCAAATGGTCCTCGTTTACATCGGAGCGAATTCAATTTCGAACATCTTCGACCGCGTGGTCGGAAGACGTGAAGGCGTTCGCCTAATTAGAGTTTCGGAGTTCCAATATTAGAATGTTTATTATCTTAAATTGGATGGTTAAGATATTCGACCGGAATTTCAGTAGCTGCCATTTGCATATAATGACGACGTCTCGTTTTAAACGATACCATATCAGGAGTTTGCAATCTCCTCAAACTGATCTTGAAAAACCATTGCCCTGACAAGCATTTATAATTAAAAAAATCTTCATATTATAAAGAGTTATTCCAACTCCTCAAATAATTTAAATGAAGTGTCATGCATATGTTGGCATACCGCAGAGGAGGCATGTTAAATCCTCTAGACTCTAGCTCTTAACTATGTAATTTATCAATAACACGGATAGAATAAGAGACAAAGTAATGGCATTATGGCCATGTTTTTACAAGAATATTGTCCAGCAGGAAGCAACCTCTATTTCTAAAATTTGCAATGGTCAACGGTGAGAAAAAATAACATTTACATGTAGAACAAAAATTAAATATTGAAATTTGGAATGAATGTATATATGATGAATTAAATAAAATAATAATAATATAATAATAATAATAATAATAATAATATATATATTTGTAATTAAACCATTACAGAAAATTGTCATACATTTTGTACTGTGAGTGTATATCACAAAAGTCAATATATGTATACATATATAACAAACAAACAAACAACAAAACAAAACATATATACATACATACACATAGAGACACAAATCTACAAATCTACCCCAGAGAAGCCAGTATACTACCCACAAATCACAAACAAAATTAATGCGTCAGTGTCTAGGATATCATTCTCCAATTTTTGAGGGGGGTTCCAACTTCGATGAGACCTAAGCCCATTGAGTATGCAACTTAATACATTTACACTAAGGGTTACAACGAATTTAAGCTTTACAGCTTATTAAATAAATTTTCTCGAGCTGGTGCCATTGCGTTTGATTTACAGAATAGCCTAAAGTTCTGTTCTTATAGTTGTCTTGCTTGTATTGTGTAAAAAAATAGTGCAATAAACACTTTTGATTCAACATTTTAGGCCAAGTTAGGGCAACTTCGAGATTTGGTTGACGTGTATATACTGCTGTGTACTGAAAGTACTAAATGAACTTGCAAAAATGAATTTAAAAAAAAATTATTAAATCTTCCAGTATATAAAATGAAAAAGAAAAATTAAATTAGCTAGCTCAACGGATTAAAACTTAAAAGGGCGCAAAAGAACAATTAAGCTCAGAGTTACCCTCGCGGATCAAAACTTGACTCCAACCTCGAAAAGTAAACTGTGGGTGAAAGAAATCTGACTTTCTTAATTACCTAAAAATTGAAAAGGTTTAATTCAAAAATAAAAGAACAGAATTTTGAATGACGTTAAAAAACAATCAAGAATTTATTATATAACCAAAAGAAAAAGAAAGTTAATTACAAATTTTTGCAGAAAAAAAAAACCGTGAACAGAGGGTTCTGGCCAAAATCAAAAACTGCTCGTGATTCTAAATTACAATAGGACAATGCTAATTCCTATATCTAAGCAAAAGGTTAATTAGTTCAGGAGATAATTCTTTTTTCACTAAAACCCACGTGGTTTCAAATTAAAATAAAATAAATTCGTGGAACACTAGATATTACAAGAAAGAAAACTAAAAGCAAGCACAATGCTTCTATTCACCGAAACCGAGGTGATTAATAAATTAAAAATGAAACAGCAAACTGAAAACGGAAAAATTAATTCTTTAAAATTATAATGAGAGAATTAAAACTAAAATCTATCTTCCTGCACGAAATAATAAATGATCTTACAACAATGATGCGCACACATCAATATAATAACAATTATTATTAAGCGAGTTCCTTGATGGACAGAATAAAATTCAATATAAGCGAAACAAATCTCTAAATCAAAAGTATTAACAAAATGACAGCAAACAAATTAGAAAAACATGTACTCACGCTCTCGTCTACCTAGGAACTGAGTTACAAGGTTGAACAGTCGTATATACATATAAATAAAATGCTACTCACGACAACGTGCAACGCAGCCGCACAAATCACCGAAGAAAACTACTATACAAGCGAACGCTAGACATTTAAATGAATGAAATTAATTTAAAAAAACTGAACACTTAAATAAAATAATTAAATAATTAACTCATTAACTAAATCTTATATAAAAATAAAATCTATATCTGTGAAAATTCTCTCGAAACATTGACAAAGGCTGAACGGAGTAAACATGACGAAATCTATCCAACAAAAAAAAACGCGCGCGAAAACAAGGTGTCCGTCCACAGCAATACGTAATATATTATATTGACATTTAGCATTGCTGTAGTGGAATTGAGAAAAAAAGACAGGATATTTTCCATGATACATCAGTATAAAAGGATTTTATGCATACAAACAGAACAGTTATGGTTGTATAACCTTTCATTCCTCTCGCGCCTCCTGGAGGAAAACCCTCGCACTGAATGTAGGGCTCATACGTTGCATTGAGATACCCATCTAGTAAGTATGTGATTTGTAATACGACCGTATTACACAATACAGAAGAAACGTAAAGGCAATTCATATCGGAGAGGAAAATATAAGTACATCTGCATTGTAAACAATGGAGTTGGCAAACCACTGTCCTTATTAGGACTACCCTGATGACGAAAGTAGGAACACTGCCGAAACGTTGGATTTAAACAATCCAACAGTTGATGGAAACAGCCTGAACGTCAACTTATATTAACTTACATTATTATTTAATATTACAGTTGCCTTTCCTGATTATGGTGCCGGTTTAAGTTTTTTAATCCCTTTCTCAACTCCTCTTTCGTAGATATTGGTTCTTTATGCCTAATTCGTCATTTGAAAGTCGAATGCGCTTACACATTTTGTCGACAACTCTGGAGATTCCAGAAATGCCCTCCGCCACATGCAACAAAATAAATGAGTGCTCATTAGTAAGTATTTCCACTATGCAAAATTAACCAGGCGAAACACGAAGATATGAAATTTCGAACGTGCCGGGCACGACACATGTTCCACGGCGACGTCTACCGCTGTAAGTTGAAATCATCTCTCAAGATGTAGCGCTATTAGTTATACCACCCGCCGTCGAGGCGTCGAGCTTCCACATCTTCCCGGTACACGGTGTCGACACCAGTCATCAATCATCCGAGGATCCCCATACAGCCCGACACCTACATCTCTAATTTCACGCGGAACAACTTCACGTCATCGCACCTCCATCCAGTTCTCTCTCGCTTCTTCGACGGGCGCTGGAGAAGGACGCGTCTTCGATTGTGGAGGTTTCGGCGGAGGGCGGTACACGCTTTAAAACCGTGATACTGGAATGAATAGCCGTAGGTATTTGTCAGGAAGGCGTGATATTAAAATTCTGATCATCTGATGAACATGTTTGAATTAATCATGTCTTTGACAATTTTTAAATTAACACTTCGTCGGTGGCGATGACAAGGCTGCTGCCTTTGGAGAATTATGCATAATACATGAATACGCTGCTCCGTGAACGTAATTAGAATCAGCGGATGATTAATTTCTTTTTGATGCTTGGTGGTAGGCTTTGGGAGGATTTAATATTGAGAAAATATCGGGAGTTTTTGCTGAGGAATTATGACGTGATTATGAAGGTCTTCTATCCGCAATTTTGTAAATACTTTGCAAATGAAAAAAGCTTTCTGGTTCCATATACAAGGATAGTTTGTTAATTTGTTTCTCTTGAATATGAAAACATTTGTACCTTAAAGTAAATAATCAATAAATGTCATACTGTCTAAATTACTGAAGAGAGAGCAGAAGTATCGGTCGTACAACGTTAGGGCCCTATTATATTAAATATACTTCTTATCGCAATTCTGAATTTTGGCTGAATTTATTAGTTTCATCAGATGTTAATTCTGAGTCAAATAAAACTCCCAAATCAGAAATGATCTTCAGATACTGTAATGGAACATCATTTACCTTATAACCATTTATAGATGGAGAAGTCCTTCGCGTATATGTCATCGTAAAACATTTGGCGATTTTCAGTTTAAGCCCATTGTTGTCACACCAGTTGAAAATTAAGTTAAGATTATGCTGAAGTAATTTCGCACTATTTTCATTAATGATATATATATTATTGTGATTTTTTCCGGCTAATGCCTTTACGGAAAGGAAAAAATAAATAAATGACTTTCTAATTACATCTGCCTTTTCTTTGCTAAATACTTTCGTTAATAAAACAGTGCAATCATTAATAACATGTATAATTCATTAATAAGTTTATATCAGAAACAAATAAATAGAATGAGAACTCTTACTCAAGGTGAATATAGTTATTTGGGATATTCAAACAAGTATTATCAATTATCCAGTATAATTTAGATTCTTTAATTCAAAAAGAAACTTTTAAAATATCCCGCGCTATCATAAGAGAATAGAAAACCACCAACCACGTTTGCCAACTTATAAAAGCTCAGAATTTTAATCTCATACGAAATAATAATAACCTCAAAATATTATCAAAGTTATACCAATACATTCATTTATACAAGCAATTAAACAATGCTATGACCAGATACCTCGTTTATCGGTTCATACAGACGCCAGAGTACATCCGAATGTGATTTCCTTGTAGTGACAATCCAGATTCACCTCCTTCGTTACATTCAGGATGTGTGATTAGACTCGGAACAGCAAACACATGCACACTCCCAATGTAGAACAAGTACCCATGTATAGTAAACACCAAATTTGTGAATTTATCCCCTTCAATACCAGATATACCCAGCAATATGGTTTAATTCATTTATATTTGATGAGAAACACAGCAATATATATATATCATATTAATGATATATATTTTCAAATCATCGGCATAAGCTAATGCGGGGCAACTTAATGAAGTTAGCAGAGGATCTATGTATAATAAAAAGAGCAGAGGACCCAAAGTTGAGCCCTATGGTACACCAAAAGCAGTACTAAGCAGCAACAATAAATGTTACTTATAAAGAATAACTACAGAGAAAGACTTATTTTCGGAAATGTCAAAACATTGAGGTATGTAACATGTGTGTCAACCTGTACTCTCAACTCCCTAACGTCAAAATTTCTTTTCTATTTTCAATTCACAATTAAGAATTATCGGCTCGAAAATGATGTGTAAATATCATATGGCCAGAAACTCTTTTGCGAGTACTAGCAATTGTGATAATTTGATGTCTGGCCAATATAAATTTTATCAGTATCTACACGGGATTTGATATACAACATTTAATTTATGCAAGAAGGATGTGGGATCTTTCAAATTTGTAAAGAAATCTTTGATGGTATTGACGATATATCTAACAACTTTCATACTTTATGTTTCAATCTTTCGATTATTTTTTTTTTTTCAGTAGTTCTGCTGTCTCTTTTTAACTCAGTTGCAAGTTAGTTTTTGTGTAGTTTTGCAAATTATTATACTCATACTTGATCTTTCTGCAATTTATCTATTAATACGATTTATACGATAGCTTAAAGAAATTTTAGTGCAATAAAAGCGAATATTGGATGGATGAAGAGTTATGATTTTCTACAATCCGAATTTTTGGAATTTCCTTATTAATTCCTTGGAAAAATTGCAACAAAATCTGGGTTGATAGAACAGGTCAAACTGTAGGACTCAGAATCAGACAGCAGGTACTTGATTGTACACACAAATTTGCTAAGACAGCTTTGTCAAATCATAGTTATTCTATTAATAGTGAGCATGAATTTGGACTTCGACACCATCTCTATTTTCATTCATGAAAAACATTGGTCGAAGTAGCTTTTTCTCGAAATGTATTATAAACATTAATAAATTTAAAAGAAGAACTGTGAATTATCGTATTGATATACAGAACTTAAGTAGCATTAACATTAGTAGATATACATTAATTCGTTAATTATTTCAAACAGTAAAAAGCTTGCAATCTTTGCATATTTCTTTCAAGATCTGATATCGACATAATATGTCGATTTGTCACTCGAACGTGCATACTCCTCTCCAGCTCAAATGGTAGAGCGTTCGTCCGGTAGTGTCTAGGTTCGAATCCTGCGTGAGGAAGACATTTTTCTTGGGAAAAAATCTTCTTAGTTATTACAGTTATTAGCAGAAATTACATTAATTTGTTAATCATTGCGGCCTTTCAAGATCTGATATCGATATATGTCGATTGGTCGCTCGAACGTGCATACTCCTCTCCAGCTCAAATGGTAGAACGTTCGTCCGGTAGTGTGTAGGTTCGAATCCTGCGTGAGGAAGAAATTTTTCTTGGGAAAAAAATCCTCTTGATTATTACAGTTATTAGCAGAAATTACATTAATTCGTCAATTATTTCATGACGGCCTTTCAACATCTGATATCGACATATGTCGATTTGTCGCTCGAGCGTGCATACTCCTCTCTAGCTCTAGTGGCAGAGCGCTCGTCCGGCAATCGAGAGTATGTAGTTTCAAATCCTGCGTGAGGAGAAAATTTTTCTTGGGAAAAATTCCTGTTAATTATTACAGTTACTGGCAGAAAAATATTAATTCGTTAATTAAGTAACATTTATTCTTATATTTGATATTTAGACATGCTTAAGAGGAATATAACCTAACATTTATCCATTGCGATCGGTAATTGACATACAAGTTTAAATTGTGATTTTTTACTGTTTTTTCACTTTGGTGATTTATTTGTAGTTATTTTCAACTTAAATCTTTCTAGTGGAATTGTCAACCTTTTAGGAAGTTTCAAGTTTTGTTGTTTGCAGTGGCTTCATGTTGAATAGTTTTTAAATTTGTAACTTAAGCTCAATCAACGTGTTATAGTTGGTAAAGATTAGCAAGTGTAATTGTTCTTTACTTGCTTTTAAAATTTAATTTTGTATATTGATTTCATGATTCTAATTTATCAATAACTTCTACTCATGCAATTTTTCTACATTCATTATTTTTAGGTTATTATCCTATGTACTACCTTTCATTGTAAACTCTGATGAAGCTAACACATTTAACAAAAGCTCAGAATTCAGAGAAAAAGTTTTATTCATTAAATTTTTGACCGTCTTGCCCGTGATCTATCACATATTTGATGTCTAAATTACTCTTCCCTTAAATACCATTAAGTTAATCAACTGTCATAGTATGCACCACGACGCAAAGTTTTCCTAGAACACCACTAATGTCGCTTCATCTGTGTTGTATCAACGGGATACGTTCATTAAACAAAATGGATTCTAAATTTGACGCTAATGTAATCGTAATAAAATCAATCAACCATATAACTGAGCTCTCGCCTTATATGTCAGTCTAATGCAGTTAATTTATAAATATTTTACGCAGAGTTAGGGAGAGCTGTGCCAGAATGGAACCGACGTCGTGGCTAAAGTCGGTGGGGTGCCACCCTAAAGATTTTAAAGTGTAAAAGTGCAACGTCTATATGAAAAGCATATACGAGGGTTGGCTTAAAAGTATTTAGTACGGGGAAATAGTATTGTAGTTTTTGTGGCGCTAATTATTTAATTTCCTAATAAATCTAATGATGGATATTGAATACTACATAAAAGTTATTGCAAAATAATTGCAGGTAGGGACAAAAAAACGTTTTAATTATCAGAATTGGTTTTTTAGAATCACAAGTGATCATGAAGGGCAGGTTATTTTAAAACATCTGATTCACTATTTTGGAGTAAAAAAAATCATTTGTAAGCAAATAAATACAAATATTGTAAAAGTTATAATTAATAATGATATTATTAATAATAATAAATTTTAAATTGGGTTATAACATAATTTTGCTTTTATTTCACGAAGAACGATTGAAATATCTGCAAAAATTACTCTCTTTTCTATAACAAATGCTTCTTTTCTCCCATCAACTTTTGCATCTTTCAAATTTTGTCACACAAAATAAATTTGAATATTTTTTGTCAACAGATGCTTGAGAATATGTGTGGGATGACTTTTAGATAATATCAAACACTTTGTCTAAAGTAATACTATAATTATTGTGCTGGGATTGCATACATTATATAAAATCTCATTAAGAAAAAAAATTGAAGATTACACTTAGGATTTTCATTTCATGTTATAAAATTATTTTCAATCAAAATTCTTCAAGTAAATAACATTTACACTTCAAGTTAATTAAATTTCTAATGTTTTATTTACAAAATTCAATAAATGATTGTAAAATTAAAAAAAAAAGAAATGAATTGGAAGAGAAAATAATTTTTAAATCATTACAATGCTAAAGCAGGTTACATATAAAATAAACTACTTCTCAAACTAGAGATTCAAAACTTAAAGTTCGGTTTTTGGATGGAGGCGTATGATAAGGACGCTCATGTGGAATGCCACTGCCATATCGCGTGATTCAAATGTAGGAATATAATTGCTAGGTAAACAAACTTGATAGAGGCATGGAATTTTAAACAAAGAAGAGATAGCGTCGTTTTGCTAGAATTAACGGGGAAAAATTAAATAAAAATTAAATAGAAATCTATGTGGGTTGTTTGCAATAAATTTAGTAATCTAGTAATTTGAGTGTTATAAATATTAAAAAATTACAATAAAAGCGTTGAAAACGACTTGCGGAGCCTCCTGTTATATCGAACAGAGTATTATTCAAAAGAAGTCCGGAGTTAGTTTGAAAAGAAGATAATTTCATTGTCCCACTACCTACTAAAAGATCGATCCAAAATCGTGAGAAGTAGTTTTGATATGCAGTAAATGATATAGCAATAGTACCAACAGAGGAAAGCTGGGCCTCACTGTATATAGAAATTCTTATATTCAAATACTGTATAAACAACAAGCCACAGAGTGTCAACTGTAAATTACTGCAAGAATAAGAAGAATGAACAACATTTTATTAAAATATAAATAAATTCATTTAGTAAATGCATCTGATAGTTTTTTAGTATTTGATGTTGAATGTTTATTATTGTGTTTTAATTACTATTATTATTTCTTTGAATCTGTTATACACTATAGCTTTCTCCTTAAAAGTACCTTTTTTTGAGAGATAAGAAAAAGAATAATTATTAAAAAAATGGGGGTAGGGAGTACTCCCTTCCCTTTTAATAGCTTCTTGCGAAGGCAGGTTATGTCATCTTTTGGACCATGTAATCTACTGCAAATTGTGTTAAAAAGGTCTTCTTAATGTCTCTTATAATTTTGGAGATATTCTTAAAAATTGAAAAATTGCGCAAACTTAAGAGGTGCTGTACCCCTGTGCTTTTATCGTGATACTCTTTCAGTCTGTAGAGCTTCATTGATATCGGAGCCGGTGCTCCCTTGTAAGTCATTTATACCCTTCGAGCAAATTGTTAATGTGCATCAAAAAAAAGTGTAATGGGCCTAGAATGGATTCTTGGGGTACTCCAAAATGTATCTTTTGGAATGTTGGTTTTTTCTAACTCTTATTATTAATGATTATCTTCTTTATTATAACCTTCCCCAAAAGAAGCTTGTAATTTAGAATCACATACAGTCGCCGTTGAATGACTTCAGTCAGTTCTTTTTTGTGCGGCCCTCGTATAAGGAAAACCCACCATCTCCCAACCCCATTTTTCATACGGGAAACGCCTCATTCGATCTGTTTTATCAACCGGGACATTTCATCCAGTTCTCGCCTTCATGACTTGTATAATTCAGCAATTTGTTTAGCTGCACTGCATTTGGTTTGTATCGATTCAACTTGGTCGGTTCGGGCTCTCCTCCCGCCGCCACATTTGTACGCGTTCGTTGGGGGCGCAGTAGAAGGGGGTGGGCGGCGGTACGGCGGCGGTCTGATTCTGTATATTCTTTTCCGCTCAATTTCGACAATGTTACGTAATTTATTTCCTTTGCAGTTTTCGGTATAGTCTACTTCCTTTGAATAAAAGAGGGATTCTATACCTTCAGATATACTCCTACGTTTACGTAGACGGATATTTATTGATTTTGGGGCTTTCAGTTGCGTTAGTATTGAAGAAATATTCTTAATTTATAAATGTGCCAGGTAGTTTTGATGCTGGTAGAATCGTAGTGCTTATTTATTGATATACTCACTATTAAGGACGTAAAACTAATAACAACAGTTTGTTCATCTAACTTTATTTATATCTTTTTCAATATTCCATGGGAGAGACTGTCTACTTGAACTGGAAGGAATCTACCAGAAACCACCATGAAAATTATGCTTAACGTACTCCTAGAGGAGATTTCCATCAAAGGAGAGCCCAGAATGAGGACGTGCAAACTGAAACAGTAGTGAAAATTGAATAATTCACTTTGAAGTATATCAGAATAGCAATTGTAGGCACTCACATTAAAATAACTTTGTGGTGTTCAGCTTTTAGGCCTTTAATTGTTTCAAGCATTTTGAAACTAGTTTGGAGGTTACCTATCTGAGGCTACTAGTTTCTTCATGGTCATTCGATTATCGAATAAAATCAAATTAACAACATTAGAACAAGCACTTTTGGCCTCGAAACCCGGAATGCTACAATGATGCTCAAACTTTCCTTTGACAATTGCCTTGGATTGAGATGGTTGGAGGACTATAAGTCTAAAACTGATGTGTAAATAGCCGAAAAGAAGTGCAAATTCTAATGCTGGTATATGGAGAAACTCTGAATATAAACTTGCTAGGAAAACAACTATAGGCTGGCTGATTTGAATCCTATTCGATAATCGAGTGGCCATAAAGAAACTAGTAGCCTATCAGATAATCTCCAAACTAGTTTCAAAATGCTTGAAACACTTAAGGGCGTTGGCTGAACACCACGGCCTGCCGTACATTTGTTTTTCTAGCAAGTTTATATTCGAAGTATCTCCATGTATACCAACAATAGAACTTTGGCACTTCTTTTTGGCTTGGAAATCGGGAATGCTACAATAATGCTCAAGGTTTCCTTTCACAATTGCCTTGGATTGAGATGCTTGGAGAGCTAAAAACCAGGGCTACAAAGCTAAAACTGGTGTGTAAATAGCCAAAAACAAGTGCAAGTTCTAATGCTGGTATATGGAGAAACTCTGAATATAAACTTGCTAGGAAAACAACTGTAGGGTCGACTGATTTGAATCTTATTCGATAATCGAGTGGCTATAAAGAAGCTAGTAGCGTATCAGATAACCTCCAAACTAGTTTCAAAGTGCTTGAAACCTTAAGGCCCTTGGCTGAACACTGCAAACTTATTTAGTGTGGGTGCCTGGAAAACGGCATAGTTAGATAATGAAATTGCAACCAAACTAGCAAGAAAGACGTCTGAAATAACTTTCACTGGACTTGAATCAAGTCCACGAATAAAGTAAATCGCCCCAGTGCTTGACTAAGAATGTTGTAATCTATTGACACACTAACGAATTAAATATTTAGAGGTCAATAAATAAAATTATTTGTAAATAGAATAAATAGTTTAGTTGGCGAATATGTAGTATCAAGCAAAATAGATCAATAAGAACTGCTGTGTCAGCTTTCCATTTATTTGTTTATATTTACTCAGATTTCTACAACAACGCAATAAACCTAAAAAATTTGTAGCCTAGGTACACGTAAAAAAGATAAATAAAGACTGCGCAAGTGCGATCAATCAATAAATGATTAACATCATATAGAAAGTCACATTGGAAGGACTTATGGAAAAACATTATGTCATTTTACTAAAATTGATCATATAAGCTGCGGATATAATTTGAGTTTTGAACGAATTTAAACTATATATAATGAAATGTATGAATATATTTGTTCTGAGCTCTGAAAGGAGTCAGTATGACACAAAGGTAAGTAAAACAACGTTGCGGGTTTGACAAAGAGGAACACGAAAGGAAATCAAGGAAACCAGGTTAGGGCAGTTAATACTATTATTAAATAGTTTGTGCAATAATACTAAATCTGACAATAACCTGCGCTTACTCAATAGAAACATGTCAAAATATTTACATGCAATGAACTAATTATCAAAAAATTAATTATGACATAGAAATCTAATAAACTTTCACTGGACTGATTCAAGTCTGCTAATATAAACAGTATACTACGAATTCCAAACAACAGACGCATAAGATATAATCGAGTTTATATATGCAAGGTAGAGAGATTTGTGGCAGAGGAAGGCAAATTTCTGGATGATCTTATAATAAAACCAAGTAATTTGGCACATTTATTAACAATATATTGCATGTGGTCTCAATATACTAGTTTAGTATCCAGCATGATGCCCTGATTTTTAATCTTAGAAACTTTGGTTAATATATATCCATTTAAGGCACACGAAAATTGAAATTGAGAAACGCTTTTTATTGAACTGTATAAAATTAATTTGCTGAAATTTAAAAAGAGCTTATTTTCTAGACCGTAGTCACACAATCCATCAAGATCCTGAAAGAAGGTTTATATATCTTCAGATCATCAACATATTGAACGAAACACGAGTTTCTGAAGTAGTCGGATATATCACTGATATACAAATTGAAAAGTAAAGGACCCAAATGGGATCCATGCGGGACACCTGATATGATAGTCATGCTCTTAGACGTGTAGTCATCCAACTTAACAAGTTGAGTCCTGTTAGATATGTAAGACTGTAGCCACCGAAAAATGTCTGCCCACTAACCCAACTTTAACAATTCGTTGATTAGAATTTGCTGACCGAAAGCTTTGCTGTAATCTATGAAAATTGCATCCATCTGTATTTTATTATTAAGGTTATCTAAAAATCTAAAAAATCTATCAAAATTATCTAAGAAATCAAAAAAAGGTTATCTAAATCTAAAAATCTCAGCAAACGTGAGGAGATTTGTCACAGTGGACCAATCAGGATAAAAACAATGTTGTTCAGCACTAGAAACCGCTTTATTATTTTTGAGAATGCCTCATTAATCCAGCGGAAAAAGGACAATAAACTCTTCGAGAAATTTCATGTTCTGGAAAGAGATTTATTTTACAAACTATTGAGCCACAGTTAAAAAGACTAACTTGTAAACGCAAAACAAATTTACCAAGTATACAATAACACAACATCACCATTGCGGACTGCGCTAAAGGGTTGAATAAAACTTAATTTACTTCCTTATACCTTAACCCCACACCTTCAAGCATTTAAATATTTTTCACCTCATTTCAAAAATAAATAAGTTATAGGTGATCTATTTTCTGAACGTCCAATTATGAGGAATCTTAAATTATTCAGCCTTCTCATTTATTTCACTTCTGCTGGCAGTTGAAAAACCATTTCTGTAAAGTCATTTCCTTGCCACAAACAACGCGTAGGTACAAAAAGAAAAATTCCTGCGGCCATAACAAGTAAAGGAAGCAATTAAAACTTTAAGCAATGCGAGTGTCAAGTTCACCTGTACGTACTAACACATATGCACGCCTCTTGAACGCATCCTAATTAAAAACATGTAGTAGCCGTAATTGAAAATAGCTCCCGCTTAAGATGTCGTTGTCTCTCGCTTTTTCTCCACGGTTAAAACTAATTACGCGATTACGAAAACGGTAACCTCAAACGCTGCCGGGTTAGTAAAAAAAAATAACGGGCCGAAACAACGTACTGGTGGCACACGTCTGTCCCGACGGTTGGGAATACGCCTCGAGCTTATTTGCATATATATATGAATGTATGTTGTACCTGGGATTCGCATGTAAAGACTGTGTTCGTCAGCTTTGCCTCGATCAGACACGCTGTGAGCGATCTGTAATGAGTGAGATGTTAGAATTTCTGAGCCCGAGGAACACCAAGGCGAGGTTATTTCATATTAATATGCAATTTCCTGTCTTCTGGTTTTTATATAAAAATTAATTGGCTGGTTTTCAATTCTACAGTTTATATGGGAATGCATTTAACATATATATTGTTATGACTTCTGTAAATACTTTTGTATAGCCAGCATCAATAAATTATATCTATTTATTTATAAGATAAATATTTATTATATTTATAAATCGTCATTAACAATATTTCATCAACTTTTGAAACCTTGAACCTGTCAAAAACACTATAATACAAGGAAAAAACAATTTTGTATTTTTGTTATAAGTTTGGCTACAGTTACTTAAATTATTAGTTGATTTAAATAGATTGGAAACATGTTCCTCTACTCAAACAAATAATTTTACTTTCCTATAGCAATTTTCTCCCCATTCAGTGTAGCAAATATGTTCAATAAATAATTTATATGTAGTACAGAAATTATCGCATAGATGGCGTTTTTCCTATTTCATTCCAGTGACAGAACATATTTAACACAAATAGCGCAACAAATACGTTTATATATTAATATGGTATATTTACCAGATAAACATGTAATAACAGCTGTGATCATTAAAAGGACGACTCCTTCATCGTACATTACGGTGTCGCTTACCCCTGGAATGAGCCCCCAATACACAAGACAATACACGGACGGCTCCATATCTATCCAGGGCACAGGAGTCGAACCCTAATCAAAGGATAGCAATAAGTCTGGGGAAGCATGCGATGGCCTTCCAAGCAGAGGTATTCGCTCTTAGAAGCCTGCGCAGAAATGATTGGAAAGGGGGGCTGCATGAGGAGGAAAATAAGTATAAGGCTGCTATCAAGGCCGTTTTGAACCCTATAACTAGGTCAAAACTAGTTAGAGATTGCAAACAATCTCTCCATACACTGGCCCGAGACTACACGGTGTCTCTGATTTGGATGCCAGGACATGAGGATATAAAGGGCAATGTAATAGCCGACGAACTAGCCAAGGAGGGCTCTAAAATCCCTCTGAAAGCCCGTATGTGGAATTACCAAGGACTCTGCTAAAAGGGAGATTTGGACCTGGTTAGATAAAGAAAGTACAAAGAAATGGAGGTCGACTGAAGGTCAACTCCATACTAAAGTGCTAATAAGGGGATGGGGGGCATTTACTGGGTTGGTAACTGGACATTGTCCTCTAAAAAAAGCATCTATACAACACATATAGAGTAAGCGAATCGTGGTGCAGAAGATGTGGACTACAGGAGGAGACGAGTTTACATGTAATCTGCACATGTGAGGAATTTAAAGTACTCAAGCAGGCGAGGGTTCTCAAGTTTCCACTGGGCAAGATACTGGGCTTTATAGAGAACACCAAGCTGCTTGAGTGGAAGTAAGAGATTTAATAGGGACGGTACAATGAGCATCTGGCTCAAGTGCCTGGGCTCTAAGTGCCCACCCTAACTTTAAAAAAAGAAAAAATTTCGCCAATTTTGGCTATCATAACTAAATTGTTTCAACAAAATTATTTTGTCTTTTAAAATAAGAATCTGTTTGCCACTTATAATTTTGTTGAATAAGATCAAATTTGGTTGACGCAACCAAATGGTTTTTTCGTGCATGCTCTATCACGTAGCCACATGCTAATAGAGACAGGTTATTATGTCGGAAGATATCAGAGATACGCAGTCCGTGAAACACGAAAAAGGTCTGGAAAGTTCTGAGCGGATACAGCGCATCGAAAAACAACTGCTCTAAATTTTTAATTTCTTCTTCTCTTGGTTTTTTGGTCTTAAATATTGAAAACATGAATGAGTACTACAACGTTTCGCTTTATTTCAAAGCTTTTTCAAGTATATAAATATAAAATTTAAAAAATGTAAATTTTAAATAAAATGTTTTTGTTTAATAAATTACAAATTATTTTGTTTACTAGGATTTTGAATATATCATTATGTTTTATTTAAAGATTGCGTTTTAATTATTTGTTTTTGAATTTTGTAATTAATTAGATCATTAAAAATATTGTATTTAGCTATAAAATTAAATTATATAATTTTGTGAAATATTGTATGTCGGTTTATCATTAACTTCGTTTTTATGTTTATAATTTTGAATTATTCAAGTATATTACGTGTTTTTAATATTGTGTTCTTTTGTTTTAAATTTGTTATGTTGTTGAAATATATTGACTTCTTTTATATGAATGAATTTTATAATCATTTTGATTTTATAAATCGATAAATTACTAAATCAAACTGGTTATGGTTTTTGAGTTATTTTCATGTTTTTTTAAAGCTGTAAAATTTTATATTTATTTGTGTCCTTTTATTCTATTTTCCAAAATATTGCATTGGTTTCACCTATATATACACCATTACAATTTTGACTCCTATTTTAAACTATGTGGTGATGTTTTACTTTTTTCAATTTTTGATATTAATTTTGAATAGATTTGGTTTTGTAGTTTGTTGTGTTTTGGATAGGCAATTTTGTACTTATATGGTTTGAAAATTTGGATTTATTTTTTCGGGATTAAATGTTTTAACATAAGAAATTTTTATAAATTTTGTAATTGTTTGACTATTATTTATATTTTTTGTTGATTTATTATAAAAAAGAAAAATTCCTTGTTTGAATATTTTATTTATAAGAGAATTTGGATAATTATTTTGTTCTAGAATATTTTTTGCTTTGTTAATAGTATCTGAACGAAAAACTGGACTTGTTAATTTTATTGCTCTGTCAGCTAAACTAATAATAAACACTTAACTTTTTGAGATGAAGGGTGAAAGACTTAAAATTTAGATAACGTCCAGACCATGTTGTTTAGTATACCATTATGTTAGAATTTTTGTTTTCATTTTTGATGAGTTTGAAGTCTAAAAAGGTAATACTATTGTTTCTTCGATTTCAATTGTAAATTTTAATCTTGGGTGAAAGGAATTAAAATTTTCAAGAAAACTCGGTATATTAGAACGTTTTATTGTAAAATAACTTAGTTGAAAATACTGTTATTAAATATACAGTATGTTGTTTGTAAGATTGTTGACATACACGTACAGAATTAAATAAAATACAAATTCCCTTATTCATAATTTCCACAATTACGAATAAATTACAAGATGGTATTCTCTCATCGTTCCAAATTGCTTTTAACATTATTAGAACGTACAGATGTTGGTTTGGCGAAAATCATTAAACCGATATGCAATATTCATTTCCAATTAAATTTCACTTAATCTCCCCGAGCATCTAAACGACACCTCGATTCGATTGAAAGGGAGTTAATAATCAAAATGTTTTGGAGGAGTGTTAGTGAGTCCCCAGATACATCAGCGACACTACTCAAACCGGAGGATTAGCTGACTAATGTGATTTATTACTGAGATATCGGGGTCGCGACGAGGGAACAACTGAACGAGGCGCGGACCGGAGGGGTTTTGGGGGACGACGCCCACATGAGCTATTCATACGATCCCTAAAAGCCAGGGGAGGGGGGAGGGGGACGAAGCCCTCGGTTTGCCGACGAAACGCTGATGCCCCGACTAATTAATACGTTCTTACAAACCTTTTAATCATAATTGGATAACTATACTGAGCCAGATAATCCGAATCACAACTGCAGGATTGTTTTAAAGTTTTAATGTCTTGTTAATTAAGTTAACTGTGTTTAGGAAGAGGGATTAGTGCTCTTATCTCGCCAGCGCCTCGTTTAGCAGTTCATATTGCTTGTGTACCAGCTCTCAGGGCTTTTATGCTCTCTAAATTAATTTATGTGTTATCTTTCGGAGGTTTTTTTTTTCCACATCGCCGGGCTGCTTTCTTCCAACTTTCCGTGAATTATGACTCCTCCTTCTTCTCATTCTTATTATGCCACCTCTTTTCTCGCGCCCACGTTTTCGCGTTTTCCACTTCCACTAACATTGTTACCGTTTCGCAGCTTCTTATCGTCGCCGGTTTGCTGTAATGAGCGCGCTTTTTGTTCCTTAGATTACGTTTAATGAGCGGTCCTTAGTGTATTTTAAAATAAATACCAATTAAGGCCCGCCCAGGGTGAATTTATGTAAAGTGTAACAGGGGTTTTTAAGCGAGATTTCTCATGGAAAAGTGTCAACCTCGTTTAGCTAGAAATATTGTAATTTAGGTTCTCTGTATTTCTATTGTTGAGCATCGTGCATTTTTATTGTACTTCAAGCTGTAGCGATTTACTTTGGAATGAGGTGTTCAAGATTTCATTATTTTAGCGAACATCTCTTAATTGAATGTATTTAAACAACATAACCTAATGTTTTAAATTTGCTAAAATTAATATAATATTTTAAGAGTAACCGATACCAGCTAATTAAGTCGACAATCGCTAGACTCTGGACCCCTCGCATTTCCGTTTCAATATACATATAGGCCTATAAAAACCATTTCTGCTAGAGCTGACTTACGTCCTGCTGTGTATTAATTGAAATAAATAAAAAATGCTAAAAATGATTTTAAAATGAAAAAGAAAAAATATTAGCTAGCTCAAAAGAAAAGATTTCTTTAATAAAGCAAAAAAAAAAAACTATTAATCCCAGAGTTACCCTCGCGAATTAAAACTTTAATCTAACCACGAAAAGTAAATTGTGAGTAAATGAAGTCAGACTTTCTTAATTACACCAAAAATTGAAAAGGTTTAATATAAGATAAAAGAACAGAATTTTTAACCCATTGACGCCATTAAACAATAAAATTATTTGAACAAACGGGCTAAAATACACAATTGTGCAGAAAAAACCCTAAACTGAAGGTCCTGGCCTAAAATAAAAACTGCACTAGACTCTAATTTAATATAGGACAATGCTATTTCCTATGCAAAGCAAAAAAAAAAGGTTTTATTTGTTCAGGAAGATTATTCAATATACAAAACCTTTGAATTTCTATTCCACTGGTTTTACAAATTAAAATTAATCTAAGCGTGGACAAATGCTAGAAATTTACTAGATATGAAAAAGCTAAATGACAGAAAAAATGCTTCAATTCACCCAAACGAGGTGAAATGAGTGAAATGAAATAAATAAACTAAAATAAATCTTCCTAAACAAAAGAAATAATAATTGTGCTTACATCTACCAAGTGTACCCTTCAATACATTAACAATTATTACAACAACGATTCCTTGATTGACTATATTCACAGAAAATTGTAACTTTTTACAATACAAAATTGAATAACAAAATGGCAACAATTATTTAAGAAAAACGTCTACTTACATCAATAGTCGAACAAGGAAGAGTTTAGCAAAACCCTACATTTTTTTACCTACAAAAATCCCTTTCTAGAATTTCGTACAACGCAGACGTAGAACATTACAATGACAATATTTAATAGAATACGCACAAAATCAGTACAAGCGAACAATAGACATTTAAATGACTAGATTAATTAAAAATCTTTACACTACATAGTTAAAATCATACAATAAACTCTTAAACTAAACTTATACAAAACAAAACAAAATTGTGAAAATTCTCGGTAAATTGAAAATCAGCTGTACGGATAAAGAAATTACAACAACCATAATATACAACTTAAAATACATCTCAGCGATAACTGGGTTGTATGGGTCACGGTTCTTTTCGAACTGCCTAGATGTTACTCAATATCTCAATTTTTTGAAAGAAGTTGTGGATAATAGAAGTTATAGATATCAACGTACGACCCAATATGACTGGCCAGAGAGTGCTGAACGAACTTTTTCCATATACCTAGTTAGGTTGCTCGTGAATACAATACCTATAGGAGTTCTATCAAAACAGCTCTTGAACTCTTCCAAGAGGTGTTTAAGCCGCTTCAGAAGCTGTTTAAGCTACTTCAGAAACTGTTGAAGCTATTTAAGCTCTTCCAGGAGCTCTCTAAGCTGTTTAAGCTACTCCAGGAACAGTTTAAGTTGTTCCAGGAACTATTTACGCTAAGCTCTCCCAGAAGCTACTTAAGCTGTTCTAGAAGCTATTTAATTTGTTCCAGAGACTGTTTAAGCCACACCAGAAGATGCTGAAGCTGGTCTCTCTCTGTCGTGGGGTCCCACGCGGATATTCAAATTTCGAACTCTTCAAAGTCGGCATTCTCTTCAACCAATAAGATGACGTCAAGTGAGACTGGTCAAGGTGCAAGGTAGGAGAGGTGAGGATAATATATAGTGATGTAATCACATTTAGTACAGAATTAACATCTAATTTATTTAATCCATGGTTTTTTTGTCGGGCTGCGTCCGTCGATTAAAATTAAAAATACATTGACTTTTCTATTTAATTTATTCTAAAGTGTAGTTTGTCGTTTGGAGTGTGTGTTAATACGTCTTATACAATTTTGTTTAACTTTACAATTCAATTTTATTATTTTACGACATGAGTAAATTTTAAACTGTTTTATAATTCTGACCTGAAGATGTCCCTTAGTGAATGAAACCGGTAGTCGTCATTAAAGAATTTGATTGAAATTGGACCATTTACTTTCATTCCTCTACTATCTAATTTATTACTGAATATAGATAAAATTAGGTTAGATTTCCTTGACGTCAAAAAGATACTAAAACATATTTAAATTAGTATTTTGAAGCTTCAAATGTAGAATTCTCAATCAAGTGTTACCAATTATTCATTTTAGAGTGCAAGTAAACATGATTTAAAAAAAAATAGCTTTAATACAAAAATAATCACATAAGATATTAGATATAGGTATACAGAATTCATCCAAATTGGTTTTACCTGTGATATATCTTAATCCTCTATCCTTGTTAACGCACACAGTGTTATTGAAGTCTATGTTCTTATCATATTAATTAATTCTAAAAGAAAATATATGGTTTTGATAATATCTGTTTTTTCTTATTTAATTTCTACACACCGGAAAACTAGAATGAACTACTTCATTTTGGGAATCATCAACTGAATTTTGAATCGGCAACCCAATTTACTGCGACGGAAAAGAATAGAATAACTCAAGAGGATCGAAGCACGAAACTGAGATTGAATTTAAATGATTTACAAAACAAAAAACAGCCCCATGCTGCAGCTGGCTGAACAATCAAAATAGTCACAGTTTTATCAGCACACTTCTCTTTTTGTCTACACAACGTAGGGCCTCAAATTTATTTTTTTATTACATTTACATCATTTACAATATTTGATTAAGTAATAACAAGATTCATTAGTGAAATAAATTCGTTTCCATTTCCAAATCATTTTACATCAGAAATTAATGAGTTTTTATTTAGCAGAAATGATTTATTTTACAGCTGAATTGAATGGAAGTTACTCCATATATGTATTCATATTGTAAAATTGGAAAATAAATACAGAAGTGTTCTAAAGAAGTAGCAAAAACATTTAACATTCAAAAGCGCGGTCGTCGCTGTTGGCGGAGTATTCTTCGCTACCATCTACATCATTAAATTAGTGAATGACATGAGTTACTGGTGTAGTGATAACGACCTAGTGTTGAACGGAGAAAAGACGTGCATTTTAACATTCTCGCTAACAGTCAAAGAGGGCGGGTGTAGATGTGCCTTATGATGGTAAATCCATACCTGAAAGACAGAATATTACATTTCTAGGTCTGATAGTGGATAAAAATTTAAAATTTCATGATCATTGCAATATGTTAATAAGTAAACACACTTTAGCACTTTACGGGCTAAGATGCTTGAGAAACACCGTTAGTCTAAGTTCGTTCCGACAATTTTATTTTGCCTATGTGAAGTCGTGTCTTCGGTATGGACTTATTTTTTGGGGTGCAGCGGCTAGTACAAGAAAGGTATTTCTCTGTTTGTCGTCGTTTATTTCTTGCCGTTTACTGTTTGAATAACTTGGTATTCTGCCGTTAACCTCCTTGTACATATATGAAATATTAGTGGTTTGAAAAAATAATAACATAATTTTAAAAGGAATTCCTCTCGGCTGGTCTGTTCTCGATGTTTTTGTAGCCTCGACTGAATGATCTTCATGAAGACTTTGCCAACGATGGAGAGAAGACTGATGCCGCGATAGTTCTTGCATTCCTGATTGTCGCCTTTCTTATGGATGGGCACGATAATGGCTTTCTTCCATGCGATTGAAACTTGTTCTGTACGCCAGATAGTTCGGAGGAGTGAGCCAAGGCGATGTAGCGAGGTATTTCCTTCAGCTTTAATCAGGCCGGAGTCAGACCAGGGCGAAGATGCTGCGATCAAATTTTTGCTCTTCGACAACTAATGGAGGACTGAATCCGGTATGGGCGGCGAACAGTTATCGTATTCATCGACTTCAACTCTGCGTTCGACTGTGTGCACTGGCCTGCATTATGGAGAACATTGGAGATTGAACACGTGCCCCAAAAAGTCGTCACACTCCTTCAAACAGCATACAACGATTCAACCAGTCAGGTGCGAATCCGGAACGATCTATCTGAGGAGTTTACTATTTAGACTGGAGTCCGACAAGGCGACGTGGCCTCTCCACACTACTCTTCAACATCGTAGTTGACGCCATTATGAGAAAAACATTCGAGGACAGACGTGGAGTACAGTTCCACATCGATCACTCAATAACCGACCTCATGTTCGCCGACGATAGCGCCTTTTTCACAGAAAACGACGCCGACGCAACGGACACTCTTTAGATATTGCTCGCATCGCTCAATCGCACGGCTTGAAAATCAATGTAGACAAGACCAAGGTGCTGACAACGGATGGATCGCAGGCCACCGTTCACCTCGACGGTGTACAGATCGAACAAGTGCAGGAGTTCAAATACCTTGGGTCACTGGTTTAGGAGAAGAAAGTGGCTTCCACAGCAAAGATCCACAGCAGGATTGGACAGGCAGCCGCAGCGTTTGCCTCTCTGAAATGGTGCATGTGGAAGAAGATTAACATCTCCATGAATACCAAAATTCGCCTCTTTCAGACGCTGATTTTGCCAATTCTCTTGTATGGATCAGAAACATGGACCCTGCTTAAACCGGATTTGGACAAACTCGAGGTATTCCAAATGCGATGTCTGCTACTGATCCTGGGAATTTCATTGCGCGATCGCATTACCAACGAAACCATTCGGACAACCTGTCAACAACAACCAGCCATCGGTGAAGTGATCCAGCAACGACGATTGAGGTGGTTTGGCCACGTCTGCAGAATGGGCGCAAACCGAATACCACAAAGACTTCTCTGGAAACAGCGACCGCTCCAGTGGAAAGTACAATGCACCGCGCCAAAGAAAATGTGGACAAAACAAGTGGAAGACGACTTGAAGAACTGGCGTCTCGACCTCAATCAACCTAGGACTGGTTGTGTGGGCAACCTCCGCCAGCCGCCAGCTAAGGATCAAAGAAGAAGAAGAAGAAAAGGAATTCAGACATTTACAAAAACACGACAACGCGCGGCAGATATAATAAAAGTGTACCATTGTACAATACAGCGGATTTCGAATTAGGTCCTGAATATAAAGGAATCATGCTATATAATATATTACCAAAAACTGTAAAAGCTGCAACCCGTATTCCTGAGTTCAAATTTAAATTAAAACAGTATCTAAGCGCTCATAACTTTTATAATATTCAGGAATATTTAGATTTTCAATCCTAAAATAAGCTTACATTTAAATATTTACTTATATTTTATTTATATTACTTTTAGGATTCTATCGATTGTATTTATTGTATTGACAATGTCCATGTTCTGTCTTGGAGCTATGTCAATATATTATTATTATTATTATTATTTAAGTCGTCTGACATTTCTTCATTTACATTCTCTTCTTCGATACCGCCAGTTGTTGTAAATTCAGCATCTGTGCCTAAACCAAAAAAAAAAATCGTATGTAAAGTAAGAAAACATAAAAACAGAAAACAGTTTAGAGATGCTAATCAATTTTACACTTTTCCGAGCGCCCCAGCGCCAGCTGTACCGACAGATGAAGTGCTGACTTTGCAGTGGGTCTCTATCATTAAAGTACAACTCGATTTGAAAATATCAACCTCTATATCAAAACTCTTGCATTTTTTTGACGCCTGGTCTTTGACTATTAGAACATCAAAATTTTCAAATAAGAAATATATATAAAGGACTTGGCTATCACCAATTTATACACACTCTGTATAACAGAGTGTAGCTCTCGCTTGAAATGGAGGTAGACACTGCGCTCGCCGTATTAACTAGAAATAAATGCCCTTTGTTTCGAAGTAAAATTGTCTAAGAGCGGCGCATCCGAGCAGATTACCGACATAAAGATCATATTCGCCGGTGCTTACGGATTCGCTTCTTCGAAGCGCAAAAGTTCAGTTATGAATTTCAATAAGTTATATATTAGTATTTACGGAGCAAGGAGCAACTCGAAGGGAATAAAGGCGACGCGGGCGGGAGGCCCCATCCCACCTCTCTCCTCTTCGCTTCTCTGAGAAGAACGAAGAACGTCGCCGCCGCCGCTCCTCCGGCTCCATTATTTACAAGGAAGTTTAAGATTCTTGATTCGCTTTAAATTTGTCTGGCAGTAAACAAAGCAAATTCCCCTTTGTATGTGTTCGGGCGTGTGTATACGGCTTCTATAATTCATCGGGCTTTAATTTAACAGTGAGTTTAATGAAAACGAACAGGATTTCTATAGAATTTATCTCGCCGATTCCCGGTTATAAACTCTGTTTCGTCGGTTCTGCGCGCTCCAGTTCCTCCAGCGTACGTCGACGACGACGCCGCCGACGGGAGTCGCTATCGTTGTGCAGTCGCCCGTTTTTCGCCCATGTTTCCCATCTCGCTTCGTGACGGTTCCGTATTTGTTTCTCTCTTTCCGCCGACGCTAGCGACGTTCGAAACTTTTAGATTAATTCGAACAATGTAATTAGCGAGCGCGACGTACGTTTGTATTCCTGTGTAGCGGAGGCGGAATGAGGGATCCTTACTCTCAATTATTATGAGTCTGCAAAAGCGATAGAAGCATAAAGGAATGGGATTTTTGATCCATTTACATGAAATTTAGGTTAAGGAGTATTTGAAAATGAAAATGGGGTTTTGTTAGGAAGAACGAAAGAGATTTTAAACAATTTCGTGTTTTTCTTCATTTAGGTTGTGTAGTATCGTGGCCTTCACCTACTACTTATCTACTTATTTTAAATAACACAGCTTGTTTTTAATAATTTATTTTCTAAAAGAAACTAACACATTTGCCATACATTGCTTATGTTACTACTTACTTCTATATGTGACCTAGCGCCCTCTGCCCCAACATAACTGTACTACAGGTTGTATTTCAAATTTCAAGGATTCAAATTCTATAAAATTTTTATTGCATATCGACCGGTTTCGAAGTATCTCACATCATCAGGTCTTAAAACTAGAAGCTAATTAATTACTATAAGTGAAAAGGAATTAATCTGCCCACCGCGAGAATCAATCTCTCGAAAGCGCAAAATATAGAATACGTACTGCTGTGGACGGACACCCAGTTTTCGCGAGAGTTTTTTTTTAAGTTGCATAGATTTTGTCATGTTTACTCCGTTCAGCCTTTGTCAATGTTTCGAGAGAATTTTCACAGATGTAGAGTTTATTTTTACATAAGATTAAGTTAATGAGTTAATTGTTTAATTTATTTAATTAAGTGTTCAGTTTTTTTAAATTAATTTCATTTATTTTGATGTCTTTTACTTGCTCATGTATGTTAGCGCCTTTTCTTCTAAATGTTGGTGTGTTGTTTGTGCATTTGCGTTGTACGCAGCTGTTGTTGTTTGAAAAACAACTGTTCTTTGTCACGCAGTTCCTTGGTCGACTGTCAGCGTGAGTACATGTATTTTTAATTTTTTGCTGCTATTTTGTTAATACTTTTGATATCTAATTTGATTCGCATAATTGAATGTGAATAAATTAATGTGTACACATTATAGATATAAGTTCATTTATATTTTAGTTGTAATTTTTTATATTTTTTTGAATTATTTTGTTTAATGTTTTTTTCGTTTTATTTTTCTGTTTCATTTTAATTATTAATCACCTCGGGTTGAGTGAATAGAAGCTTTGTGCTTGCTTTTAGTTTTCCATTCTCGCTTTTTACTAGAAATTGTCCAGGTTTAATTTTGTTTGTGTTAATTTGAAACCACGTGGATTGATTTGATATAAAAAGGATTATCTTCTTGAACAAATTTATCTTTTGCTTTGATATAGGAAATAGCATTGTCGTATTGTAATTTAGAATCACGTGCAGTTTTAATTTTAAGCCAGAACCCTCTGTTCGCGGTTTTTTTTTTTCTGCAGATTGTAATTAACTTTTTTTTCCTTTTTTTGTTAATAATAAATTTTTGTTTGTTAATTAACGTTGTTGAGTTAAAATTCTATTCTTTTATTTTAAATTAAACCTTTTCATTTTTTTGGGGTAATTAAGAAAGTCAGATTTCTTTCACCCACAATTTACTTTTCGTGATTAGATTCAAGTTTGAATTCGTGTGGGTAACTCTGAGGTTAATTGTACTTTGGCGCCCTTTTAAATTTTTGTCTGTTGAGCTAGCTATTTTAATTTTTCATTTTTAATATTTTTTTGCAAGTTCTTTTATTACATTCAGTACACAGCAGTACGCATAACTGCGGCTATGACAACCTACCCAACAGCAGCTATCGAGATAGTATTGAATCTTATTCCACTCCACATTGCAGTAAAGGACGTGGCAAAAAGAACCACACTCAGAATGATCAAGGATGAAACGATTAGTCATAGGCTTCAACCTCCTAACAGTGATCAAACCTGACACATGCTTCGGGATGATATATCAAAAAAGAATCAGTTTCTCGAAGGAATTCATCACAAAGTTTAATAACAAGAGCGAGTGTGGGATCAAAACGTCATCTTGAAATTGGATAGAGATATCATCAAATGGTACGCTGATGGTTCCAAAACGGCAAACCGAAACTAGGAAATTAACATCATGTCTTATAGCGCTGAACTCACATGAAATCAGTCCCAAGCTGGTCTAGGAATACCTAGGAAATTAAACGAGTTAGGCAAAAGGAATAACCTAGTCCTTCTGTGGGTTCCGGGTCACACAGGAGTGGAAGGAAACAAAATAACAGATAATTTTGCTTTACAAAAGGGGGCTGGAATACCACTTGTAGGGCAGAAATAGTAGCAGTAAAATACTGAAGAAATTGAAAAGTGAAATGGTGCAGAGAAGATCCATTTAGTGGGAGAATCTCCAAGAAATGAAGCAAATCAAAAATCTTCTTGGATCCTATAACCAGAAGAGGGCTATAGAATGCATTTATCTGCAATGATAGCAATTATGTCTGCCATTGCAAAGTAAAAAGATATCTGAGTAAGCTTGGGAAGAAATCTGAATGTAGATTTTGTGGGGAACAAGATGAATCACCAATCCATCTCCTCTTAAATTATCTAAACTGTGCAACTCAAGTACTGAAAGGAATAGGATTAGAAGGCCAGCTGTAAAACAGCAAGAATAGGGGACATAAACATCACCCTCCTCACATACGTACATACATAGGGTATCTGATATAATTCTCAGCAAAAAAGTATCCTAATGCATCCTTATTTGTAAATAAACTACAATTTGATCAATAAAAATTATTAATCCGTGCCTGCACCTTATTATTTGAAAAATATCCATAAATTCCTCTTAGCTTCGCTTACTTAAAAAAAAAAATAATCGTTAGTTTTCGTCATTCCTCCACCCCCACACACAATAGTGCTATTGAAAAAATGCTTTAGTGTTTTCAGGAAAATCATTCTGCTTCTTTATATCTTACCTTGTCCTAAAAAAATATTGTCAAAATCATTACAATATTTTTATTCTTATCCCACGACTTTGTGTGGCTAAAAAATTAATTCAATCCTTCCAATTTCCTTCCCGTCCAAAAAATTGCAGATGTTTTTTGGTCATATTAAATATTATTTCAAAAAAATTAGTGATATATTTTCTTATCTTTATGTTACTCCAATTTATTGCTAAAAAAATATTCAATAATTAATTTTTTCTTTATCCTTCTACACTCGTTTTTAACATAAAAAAAATCTAATCATTTTAAAAAAAATCAATCTACCCCCTCACATCTCCACCCCATTTTCAATAAACCATTAACCCCTCGAAAATCCTTTTTAAATTTCTTGAAATTTGCGGTCGAAAATACCTAGAAATTCTTTTGTCGTTGTTAGAATTTAAAATCACGCTAAGCTTCTTCTTCATCGAATATAAGAGATCAGAAGTAAAACACGACCAGCATGGTGCTTGCAGTCTGGAGTTGTTCCGTCGTCCTGTGGTGCAGAAACTTGCAAACGAGAGAACCGGGGATCCGTTGACAGTTCCGCTGTTTATGCGATACAATACGCGAGCGCCCTCTACACGAGAGACTACACAACGAGTCCGGGACGAAAACTTTCAAAACACGCATCGCGATCTCGTCCAACATATAAACTTCTTTCGCGGGATTGCCGCTGATGCAGCGAAGCTGGATTGTATTGTTGGAAATTTTCAATACGTAGGAAATTTTGAATGCCATACGAATATTAAGTTTGGAAACTGGTGGTGACGGTGGATTTACGTAAGTAAAGTAGCTTACCTAGAAGTTACACACATACACCCTATTTGTGGAAAGGATAGTGTTAGTAGATTTTTTTTTAATTATTATTGTGGGAGCTGTCTGATATGGAATCTCTGGAATATTGCAGCTTTGCCTTCTTATGGCTTTCTCTTTTGTCTATTAAAAAAATATTCCAGCTAATCTAGTATCCTACACTGTGATCTAATGTCTTAAAAACTAGGAAAGATATTCTACTGTCAGTTTATAATTAAAGAAGTCTTTTAGACTACTGCTTTTTTGTGTGTTGAATGTCTTCGTAAATACTACAATCTCTTAACTTTCTGTATTTATTTCATCCACTGAATTATATCAATCATGCTAGTATTCTAGCACCCCCTGTGCTACTCTGTACAGATCTCTAGCTGGTTGCTAGTAGAAGTAATCCTCTAAGTTCATTTTTTGGCTTGCCAAAAGTTGCTTGTTTCCTTGGTTCCAGAGCCTTGCATTCGCACAGAATGTGATAAGCGTTCTCTCTCACTCCATTACACGGTCTGCAGTTGGTATCTCCAATTTTCTTAGGCTTCCTTTCAGTGCACAGCTTCCTGTTAGAAGACCTGTTACGATGTGGCGATGATTTCTACTGAGTTAGAGTAGTTCTTCAACCTTCCCTTTTGTTGGTGCTTTAAGTCCTTTAATAAAGGTCTTACCATTAATTTGCCTGGATGTATTATTCAAGTTTTAGACAGGTTCTGGGCTTAATAATAATAATACTTGACCTTTGGGAGCAAGTCTGTCGGTGGAATGGTATTCGGATATCATTGCGATCGCGTGTGGAATGACTGTAGACTGTTCCATTGTATAAAGTTTTGTTATTCTTTTTTTATGATTGAACGTTACTGCCTGTGAACTGCATTGTCCAAGCATACAAGTTTTTAAAGAAATTAAAAATGACAAAATCAATCCAGCTAGCTCAGCAAAAATGAAATTAAAAGGGCGCCAGAGATTCTTACATCTCAGAGTAATTTTTTAAAAATTAATAGTGGGCGTTTGCAAAATTGACTTTCTTTAAAATCCCCAAAAATTGAAATGGCTGATTCAGAAATAAAAGAACTATTTAAGATGATATTTAAAATCATTAACTTTTATTGTAAAAAGAAAAAAAAAAAACATTTAATTAACAACAATAGGGGAAAAAACCGTAATACGGAAGGTATTGGATTAAAATAACCCCTTCGTGAATTTACATTTAAAAAGGACAATGCAAATCCTTTAGCAAACAAAATGGTGAATTCGTTCTAGAAGGAATTTCATATACCACAAAAAATCCACGTGGTTTCAAAAATCCAAAGCAAACTACAAATTAAATCAAATAACGTAGAGAAACAACCAAAATTAAAAATGAAATTTAAATCAAGCTCACAGCTTCACTTCACCTACCCCGAGGTGATAAAAATAAAATTAAATTATAACTACAAAAAAAAAAACGGAAAATTTAAACTCTAAACGCGCTCGCTTCTAAAACGAAAATTGTTAACGGGCCTTATACACAAATTGTGCACAAACATATACAACGCCAATTAAAAAGAGGAGACGTCTGAATAATGATCAAAATTAATATAATAACCGAAACAAATCTTAACAAATGAAAAATCGTAAAATGGGGAAAATGAGCTCAAAATTTACATGTACTTACTTCGTGACAACTATTCAGACTCTGCCCTTACGAGGCCTCTCACCGTGTATATACAAACAACCGACTGCGCGCGCTGCGACAGCCGCATCAATCAAAGAATACGCCTTATAAGAAGGACCAAAACAAGATAAACTAATGCTAAACATATAAACAAAGAAAAATAAACTAACTAACTGAACAATTAAATACATCCAACAAAACTATTAAACTCAAAGCAAAAATGTAAAAATAAATATACGTGAGAATTTGCGCGCGGCAATGCCAAAACATGATCTTGAAAAATTAACAGCATAAAGTTCAAACAACCGGGGAGACATGTCACAGCACATCTCCCAATTATTAAGGGGAAAACGAAAGTTTCGGAGAAAATAGGGTGTTTCTCCTTAAAAATTGTACGCACACGAAAATTAATATTCTAAAGTTTCCGCACCAAACGAACAATACCGTATCTCCGCACACAGGGGTGAAAACGTCACTTCCGGGTGATGAAAACTACCCGGGGTCGTGGTGGGAGTGTCCAACATACCATCCGGTTGATCCAGTTTCGAACAGCAATCGGCATAGCAGTCGGTGTGGCAGTCGATGTGGCAGTCGGTGTGGCAGTGGTGGGTCTGCATCATGAAGAACTTCTCCACTCCATGGATGTACCTCTCGCTTGTATCTCCAGAAGGATAACTCGAAAACAGAAAAATTCTTTTAAATTGTGCTCCAACATGCTTCAGGAACGGATTCTTAAATTTGACAGGTTTGACTTGACCTGAAGAGAGTGTTCATCATCATCGACAATAATGGGCAACTTATTTTGTAAGGATACATGCTGGTTCGAAATTTCCTCGACTTCAGCTTCATTCTTCTCATCAGAATTGATTTCAACTTCATTCTTCTCATCATGATTGATTTTACATTGATTTTCGACATCTGGGGATTCACCTTGGAAATTGATAACTTCTGGGAATTTTTCATGGGAACTGTTGACTACTTCTGGGAATTCTCCTTGGGAATTGTTGACTTCTTCTTTCTCTACCTCTAACTCACCAAAAACCTCAACCTCGATATCCTCTTCGTATCCAACATCTCCAACAACTTTTTCGCTACCTTGTATATCATCACCTCTAACTTTTCCGCAACCTTGTATTTCAAACTTAAAACTATCATCACAATATTTCATTTTTTCATCATCCTTTTCATCATCAACATTTTCATCATCAACAACATTTTCATTCTCCTTTTCTCTACTTAAATCATCATCAACATTTTCCTCTTCTCTACCTAAATTATTAATGTTATCATCCTCTTCCCTTTTTCTACCTAAATCATCAACAACTTTCTCTTCCCTTTCTTTATTCAAAACATCAACATTTTCATCAACTTTATCTTCCCTTTCTTTACTCAAATTAACAACAACTTTCTCCTCATTAGAAGTATCTGAACCCCATTTGATTTTATCCATTTTATCCATCAAAGCAAAAATGTAAAAATAAACATATGTATATTCTTTCTTTATAAAAACTGCGTCTTGCAGCTATGTCTATATTCCAGGTCACAAAAAAACCTTATTGCCTTTTTCTGCAATAGAAAAACCCTGAGCGCCTCAAACGACGTGCCCCAGAGCAAGATACCATAGCACATAGGTGAATGAAAGTTTGCGAAATATGCCGCCCTTGCTGCACCATGCGTTGCGATATGTTTCAGCCTTTTAATGGCATACGAGGCTGAAGACAGTTTTTTTGCCAGGCTCTCAATATGTTGACTCCACCTCATGTTCTCATGCATGGCAGTCCCTAAAAACATTGCTGTTGACGGCCGTCGTGTAGGTTTCGTTGTTAAGGCTATCTCTTGTGTTTTATTCATGTTAAGTTTCAGTTTATTCGCTGCAAACCACTGTTCAGCACCCGTAATTGCACTTTCAGATGTTTTACGGGAAGTTCTTAATTAGTATCTCGTACTAGGAGCAAGGTATCGTCAGAATATATATACAAAGTTGAGCTCCTCGCACATTCGCTGGCAGATCATTCATGTATAGGATGAAAAGCAAGGGGCTCAGAATGGAGCCTTGAGAATACCGCACGGTACTTTCATAGGCAGAGATCTTATGTTGTGAAACTCAGTTAATTGCCATCGATCGGTCAGGTAAGATCTTTAGTACATTTAGCCTTAATAATGAGGGGAATACCACATCCCATAATATTCTAGTTTTTCAAGTAAAATGAATCGAAGGCTTTACTTAGGTCTAGCATGTTCAGCTTCGCACATTCACCAGTATCAAAAGCCTCGTAAATATCTTCAACGATACTCAATACATCCGATGTGGTAGAGCGACCTTTCCTATACCCATGTTGACTTATTGTGAAATATTATTTACTTTCTAGGTATTTAGAAAGCCGTAACGCTATTGCCCTCTCAAAAATTTTAGAAACAGATGGTAATATACTAACTGGGCGATAGTTCTCATAGTTGTTAGTGTCACCCTTTTTATGTATGGGTAACATATGAAACGAATAATCCCTTACCTGGTAACATGTCGGGATACCCACAGCAAAGTGACTTTATTGCGGTCTGTAAATCTCGTTTTCAGCTTTTGATCCGTCTGTAAATTAGATCAATTCTCCGAACTTGCCACTATAGTTAGATTGGTTACCGCTTATCCGATCCGTGAATTCCATCTCGAAATTTTTATTAAAAAGTTATGTTGAAATCATGTGGTCTAATATCATTCCCAAAAGGTTGTCTTCTACATGATGGACAATATTATTTTGTTGCAATCTTGCACATCTGCCATTGGGTACATATTGCAATCTGAGATGCCACATTCTTGCCTCGCCCATTATCACCACATGGAGAGGAGGGAGGTCTAGTTGGTATTCTACTACGGTAGGAGTAGTCCTCTTTGTTTTTATTATTCCTAACACACAAGCTTCTGTATCTTGCTAAGTTCAGCTATTAAGGTGTGCTGCTGTATCTCTCTCTCTCTCTCAGTATAGGGGCATAAGTGATCATAGGTCTAACCAATGTGATCATTTTAGGTCTTAACCCTCGTGTTTTCCATGAGTTTTTCTTGCCAACATAAGCGTTAGCTCCGACTAGGTTTTAATCCTCTGAATCTGTCAATTCCAAATAAACTAGAATCTAAAATATCACCAAGATATTTTACTTCTTCTAGCTGCTTCATTCCTTCATTCTAGTTTCAAGAACTATCTAAGTTCTTCCTTCTCATCCATACTGTTTTGTTCGTTTTGGAGGGACTAATATTTAAGTCTTTCTTCCTCTGTAGTATGTAGTAAGTAGTTGGATCTTATATTTCACTGGATGTACAAATTCACCAGTGGTTTCCACATATTCTTTTACCAATGTTTGCGTAAGAGTCAACATGTTCATCAAATCAGGCTGTGTGTATTGTAGGTGATGTCTGCATTATACTACAGAGTCATAATGCCCTTACTAAAATTAATATGTCAGTAAGACTTTCCGGATGCATATTAATATTTACTATTAAATTAACGTAACAGAACTGGATCTAAAACCCTGCTCTGTTTAATCAATGCAAATATATTCAGCACACAGTTAAAACCTCTGTATAATGCAATACATATAGGAATAGGTATTTACGGTATACGTGGCGGACTGTTTATCGATAGAAAACGTCAAATATCATCAATACGTATCAAAGTTCAAATTAATAACATTCGAATGCACTTTATTTGTTATTCTAAGGAAAAGCCCCTGGCCCAGTCGCCAATTGATATGTACATACATTTATCCGTTTATAAATCCACGGATTGGCCTGTTTGAAATATGGAAACCCGCTATATTGGATATACGTTGACGTTTACCTAAGCTCGGTTTATAGATAAAAGCGCGTAGTATGTAGATAGATTTGGTGAATCGGTTCGAGAGTGAATTAACTGTCAATCAATTGAATTTAATGCGAGTCTCCTGTTTTAGTATTTTGTTAATATGACGGGTTCTGGCGTGCTTTTGTGTAAATAATCGCCGATATGTGGTGCATTTATAGGGAATATTGATAATGTTAATTTTAGGGATTTTGTTTCAGCTTCAACATTACGTTAATATAAGTGAAGTATTCATAGATGCTGAAATATAGCAGCATAAAATATGTGTAAACAGATTACCATATTGGAGTTTGATAATTATCAAATAACATAAAATTATTTTAATTAAATTAAACATATAATAAATTATTTATACAGTGTATTCAAAAAATCTGTAATAATTAATTTTTTGTGTATGAAAAGTCAATATTTTTGTTTGTTTATTATTTTTTTTTTTGAAAAGTGTAGTTTTATGTCTTGGGAATAAATGATTACAAGCAATGCTTTTATTAGTGACAGGTTGTCATTTAATCCCTCACGATGCCTGTTAACAAAGCACAACACTGCGTAGATGAAGGAATCATAAAAAGTTGAAGGTAAATTGTAAGATGTCGAACATTGGGCGAAGATACCAAACGACGAAGTTGAGAACTCCTTTTATTTGTTTCTCAAACTATTCTATGGAAATAAATAATAATACCAGTATTTTTGATGATTCAGAATCAAGGCAAATTGAAGATGTCAAATATTAGGGGAAGATACGAAATGAAGTGGTTGAGAACTCTTTTTATTTGTTTCTATAGAATAGTTAGTAACACATAAAAGAAGTTCTCAACTTTCCCGTTTAATACCAGTATTTTTGATCATTCAGGATCAAAGTAAATTCAAGAAGATGTCAAATATTAGGGGAAGATACGAAATGAAGTGGCTGAATCATTATTGAGACTCAAGGTCTATTACTGGATAGGTTGCCTCGTAACTTACAACCAATAAAACGTTACGCGGAAAATACGTCATTAGTGTGCCATTCAAATTATTATAAGGAACCAATATAATCTATTAGTGTTATTACGTCAATATATAGGCTGTAACAAATTCAAAAATCAAAAAAGGAAGCTAAAATCATTAAAGGTGTTAACTTCGTACACTGACTTATTATTATAATTATGTTATTTTTTGTTTTCATTTTTTGTATACATTTTTCTTGCAGCTTCTGTTTTTCTTTTCCTTTTGCATAAGTGAAGTTGGTGGCTATTTTATTCTAATAAACAGTCTTTGCCTATACAAAACGTTTTGACTAATTTCAAGGAAGTTTCAACTTTTTTTTTTTTTAAAATACAGTAATATTTTCTACAATCCGAAAAAATTTGTTGAATTTATCTTTTTTTGCCATTTTTCAGCAATTTTTGAAAGCATTTCTCCATCAGTTCAACATTTCCCGTCCAGACTTCTGATGGCTGCATCAAGCCACCAACAGAAAGGCTTTGTAACCATGATGGCATACTGCATACTGTAAGTATATGTTCTTTACTGATTTTAGAATCTCTGAGAAAAGTATAAAACCGTAAACATTTCCCACCGATGTGAACTTGGCAACAACTTTATTAAAAAAAATAAACGTAGTACGGTTCGATTGTACTTCGTTTGTACCCGTTTGTACCACCTTCAATTTCGTTTGTATCTCAAAGGTTAAAAAAATAAAAAGGGTTAAAAATTCAGCAAGCAAGTACAAGATATTCAAAAAACGGACAACGTCATTCGAAAGAGCATGGTTTGTACCCGTTTGTACCACCTTCGGTTTCGTTTGTACCTCAAAGGTTAAAAAAATAGAAAGGGTTAAAAAAAATTTCAGCAAGCAAGTACAAGTTATTCAAAAACGGACAACGTCAATCGAAAGAGCATCGTTTGTACCCTCCATTGAAATCGTGTGTACTTCCTCCAAACCGGAAGTAGAAGCATTTGAAAATAAGTAAGTCGGCGAGAGATATTTCGCTAATTTTTGAGATATTGGAAAACGGCCAACGCATTGTTTGTACCCGTTTCTACTTCTTTTTACATCGTTTGTACTTCAACAAACCGGAAGTAGAGACAATTCAAAATATGTCAAAGAAGGCAGAATTTGGCTATTTTTTGAGTTATCAAAAACCGGCGAAGGCTGTTCGAAAGAGCATCGTGTAGAATATCATTAAATAATGCAATGAGATAGCACGTATACAAATACAATGTCAATGTTGTCAAATGGTATCTGGCACGCTTGTGACGTTTTATTCCTACCTACACTTAAGTTAGAGGCAACCTACTAATTAACAGATATTGACTGATACTTACTTAATAGCAATACTAACTTTGGAACATTCTTATAACTTTAGAATTAAAAAATCTTAATAGAAGTTTCTTAATGTTCACGTGTGAGAACCAACGAACTATATAAAACACTGCAACGCTCGCTGTGTACTTAAAAAACGGTCCGCTTGACAACTGGTCGCCATCTTTAAATGTGGCAAAATCTCAGCGGCAGAATTACGGACATGCGGAATTTTGCTTTTCATATCTGTTATTACCTGTTTTTAGTAAGAAATAGCTCATAATGCGTTCACATATTTTCTATACTTAATAATTTTCTACTATAATACTTCCAAATCACAATTTATCCACCATTTTTTATTGTTAGAGAGACGACTACAATACGAAGATAAAGCCTGTTAAAACCATTCAGATTTGCATAATTTTCAATCTTATATCTGCAAAAGGAATTAGATTTAGTCTTAATTATTTTGGATGCATTGATTTTATGTAAATATTTATTGAAATGGTTCATTTTATCATTCAATAGTATTACAGAATAATGTGAAAAATGAAAGTATAAAGAGTATATGACATCAGAACTGCTATCTCCTAGAGCAAACCCCAGTGACCAACTATATTTATTTCATATTATACAAATATTTAAAAAATATTAAATCTTTCTTGAATATAGTTATATTAATATAATATGCATAAAATATATCGTAGAAAATATATTAGGAAACATTTAAAATATATATGTTATGTAGCATTAATATATTTTATTGCAAATGTTTTCTCAATATATTTTTCATAACTCTGCAAGAATATTTTGCTTGTATTTCTGTAAATATTTATTTCATATCAAAAAAAAAAGATTGAATTTTGCTTTTGTACATTTGGTGCGAAGGACGAATAATATAAAAGGGTAAAATATGCATACATATTAAGTAGGTATTGTATCTATTTAAAATGATAGTTTAAAGATTAAATTAAATATATATATCTAATATGATTTAATTAGTATCTAAGTTGAGCCTGTAACTTTTTTATTAATATATCTGCGTTTTATTATATTATTTTAATATTTGTAAGTTGCGAACGCCAATACAACACCTCTATTCATTACGGTGCCGATGTTATATGATTTAGTATTGTTTATGCATCTATGGAGTAGGTACATAGAATGCACACGCGCACGTGCGTATCATCAACGTTTTCATTCGTTTGTCCGTTACATGTTATAGTTTATAATAGTATACAATTAGGGCAGATTAGGGTTAACTGTGTAATTAATTGTTGCGGGGTGTGTTTTAGTTTTTGTGGTGCTACGAGGTAAGCAAAACTTTGAACATGTCATGGTATTTATAGATAATTGGAATGCTCAATATCGCTATGTACAAAATCGTTTAATAATATAATTGTAGAATTTTATGCATCATATGTACTGCATCTACCAGATAAATTTCTAGTTGATTTGCTTAAGAGATTCATCTCGGTAGATAAGCGTCATAACCTCAAATAGAGGTTAGAATACGTTGTGTTTTTTATTGTTTGTACGTAGAATGTTTTCAAATATTATGAAATAAAGTAAAATAAGTATCGTAAGTATTAGAATGTAGCTACCACTCCAATTATTGTAAATGCTCCAAATGTATTAGTAGGTGTTGATAATGTTGTACGATGTTTTATTCATGGTATGATCTAAACAATTGGCATTGTTTTGAGGCCACAAGGAACGCCATGAGAGCGCCACTACAGAGATATGAAAAGAGCCATAGGGTTGTACTTGACACCAGCCAAGGCAAGACTTAAAAATGAGTATTTTAATTTTTATGGCTTATTCAATAAAATGATAATAAATACGTTTGTTTTAATTTAGAACACTTCAATTAAAAAATAGTGATTAATTTGATAAACCTTCAGTATGCCTTAAAAGATGCCAGAATTCATGATTAATAACTTGTATGGTGAGTGTGAAAAAACAAGTTCTTGCCTTTTAGACAACTCTATGTATGTTTCAACTTTTCGTTATCGACGTTATACATTCTAAATAACCAAGAACAATTTTAGTTCATGTTGACAAATTAAATAGATTGCATAAAAAATCTCAATTTTCATATAAATACTTATTTTACAAATATTTTAGAAAAAATATAGCGCTTACATTAATTTGAAAATATGGAATAAATATTCAATCAAAAGAATATTTTATCTATATTTAGAAAAAAATATGAAAAATATATTCAAAAACCTCTCACGAAAAATATTTATAAAATATATTTTTAAAAATATCTATGTAATATTTCTGGCTGTTAGGAAAGCTTTCAATTTGAATTGATGCATGTTTCCTTCCTCAAAACATACAACAAAGCATGTATAGACGATGATTCTAATTCATAAACTTGATATGTAAAAAATGACATTTAAGCCTCCTCTTGACGTCTATACGTCAATTTTCTACATTCAAAGATGACGGAAGCCAGACCGTTTTCCACTTATTGCGTGCACCGGAAAGCGCGTTCCAGTGTTTTATATAGTTCGTTGGTGCGAACATGCGTTACAAAAATTGATAGAAAAATTTGAAATTAACAAAGAATTTCTAACGAAAACAAAATTAAACCTTATAAACGTTTCTTTTACATGATTAAGAAATGCTTATGATGCTTTACGTTTATACTTTTGCTTATGGATAGGAGAAAATCAATTTGTAAATCAAAATTGCGGCAAAAACATTGTTTTTTTTCGGATAAATCGACATTTGCAACCAATGGGAAAGTTACAAAATTGTAGATTTTGGTCTAGAGCAATTTTGATTTCAACTAGAAATAAGTATTACAAAAAGGTTTAATGTGTGGTGTGGTGTTTGGTACAAAAATTACGGAAGCGGTAAATGCTGTTACTGAAAATATGATCCACGTTTATAAAGAATTTGTACGTACAGCCCAAAAGTGTATAGAGATTGAAGGATGCCACGTTGAATAAAATGTTTTTCCTTCATCTCAAGTGTGTTTTTGTAATTTTCTCAGTTACTAAAAAAAATATTTAGTTTTTTCTTTCAGAATTGGTGATTTTGAGACAAGCATTTTTTTTTATAAAGAATGACATTTTTGCATTAAGTCCCAAATAAAAAAAAACTCTCTTATTTCAGTCGTCCGGGGACACACTCTATGTGTTTTGGAAATTATGTTTCACATGTTTACTTGCTACCGACAATCGGTTTAAATCTACAGTGCACACAATTCTTTATACATTTTTAACGTACACATTGCATATATTTTTCCGCCATGCTTCTGCCAAACCCAAAATTACCATAATTATTATTTTACTAGTACTAAATATGCTCCATTATTTAGCGTAAAATGGTACCCCGGATCCCTACGATGATTGATGCCTCCTCAAACAAGAAAAATTAGTCAATCCGAATCTAAACGGCGAAGGCCAACAACACACGTCGTTTTAATTTTTAGACCCTCATTAGGGCCGACTCCGTAACAAACGAAA
>RXPK01002984.1:0-73018 GCA_004143645.1 Protaetia brevitarsis | reverse complement strand
AAGCAGGGAATGAGGCAAAGTAAAATTCTTCTGGGAACTTATAACCAGAAGAGGTTTACAGAATGCATTCAACCTGGAGTAAGAACAAAGTTCGCATTTTAACAGGAATACTTTCAGGCCATTGTAGACTGAAAGGACACCTGACTAAGCTTGGATTGGAAAAAGATCCTGAATGCAGATTCTGTGGGGAACAGAATGAAACACCCATCCATCTCCTCTCAAACTGCGTAGCACTGTGCAACTCGGAGGGCATTTCACCTGGGAGCATGTGAAATCGAAAGAGGGAGACTTACCTAGACTGGGCCCTCTGACTCCTACACTTGCTAAAAGAATAGGACTGGAAGGCCAGCTGTTAAACAGCAAGAATAGGGGACACAATAGATCTTTTAGGTCGCAGTGTAACACCACCCTTTTACTTACTTACATACATACATACAAACCTCAGTTAATTACGCACCACTTTTGTTAAGACATTTTGTCATACTCTGAATTATAAATAATGTAGTGGGCGTTGTCAAATCATATAAATCTAAACCTGCTATAACTTCTGAAGTTTTTATCCGAACTAAAAAAACTTGGACTTGTTTGAAAGGTTAACGTTGTTTTAAGCGCCATAATTTATACTACGCACGGACGAAAGTGGCGGGGAAGACCGCGTAATGATATCTTTTTCCGTTTTCCGGAAAATAAAGAAAACATCCCATTATAAGTGATAATTTCCCTATCATTACAAACTCCTTGAAACAAAAGAATGATAATAACAAAATGTAGTAGCAGTATTAATATTCAAATAATATCTGGTCATGTCACGAAATAAATACATAAATGACAACAAACTAAAACAAAAAGAGTACCAATAGTATATAACGTAGTATGACTAGAAATAAAAGTAAACAAAATATGTTCAAAGTGTTTGCTGTCATTATTTATACCTAGATCTACTCTGCGACGAGTGCTACTAACTGCTGCTTCAATTTCTGCTCTTGGTAGTCTGGCGATAGCATCATTAATGCACATCTGCATTTATATTTTTCCAAGACGGCAGTAAATGCATAAGCCGTCCACTATCCATGCTACACATACAGGCTCTATTTTATGCTGTAGGTCGTACAATTAGAATGTGTCGCTGGTGTACATGGTTATGCTTAATAAAATTTATGAACAATTTGTTTATAAAATTTAAAAAATTCGCGACATCAAAAACTAATAATAGATAGCATAACCAATCATTGTCAATACCGGTAGTGGGTTTATTTATTATCTCTGACGTAATACGACAATCCTCTCCATAGATAATAAAAAAACAAAACCACAAACTATTCTTCGTAAGTCCTATTGTTAATTTATATACATTCAAATAAGTCATTGTGTGTGTGATTCATGAAAGTTTTGAATAAAATAGTATTTAGCAAATACTATATATTATACTATATGTATGATAGTAATAGTTATAGTTTCTACTCTCCAGTTTGTCCGCTGGGAAGAATTGTAAATGTTGCAACTGCAATTTAATATCTGCAACAAGCTATATACACGTGTATTAAGAATCCTTTTGAATTTGCTTTTATTTCTTTTGATTCGGCTAGAAATTTCTCAAATTATTTCTAAAATAACTTGATTTCATTTGAGTTTTTGACTCTTGATAAAAATTCTATGCGATATTGTTAAAAATTACTCTTTACTGAGTTAGACGCGTTTATTCGTTTTCGCTTAATAATGTGTAATATAAAAGAGCGGACAAACATAAAACACTAAAGATAAAAGTGTAAAACCATAAAACTCAAGTATAAATGAAGATTAAGTTGTTCATTGCACAAGATATACGCTAGAAATTATCACACATCGCGCGCGATAAGGAAGAATGTGGCACTGATGAAGCCAGGAACGTAGATGTGTAATGGGTTTCTGTAATTTAATCGGAATACCTTGAGAAAACGTGAAGAATTTTAATCTCCGACAACACAATTCATAACCGTGCAATGAACTTTGTCCTTATAAATCTTGGCCAAGTTGTTAGTCTATGGTTAGAATTTAGAATAATGTACATAAACATGGTGTTCGTTGACCATATCACAACAATAAAAGCAACAAGTATCTTGTATTCAAGGATATCGTTTAATATAATGTGTCTCTAGGTTAGATATATTTTATTTTCAAATATACTGAAATAATTCTCATGTAACGGAAAGAAAATCTGCCATAATAACCTAAGAATCAACAGCAATAAAAAAATGTGACATTCTTTTGTCGTTAGCTCTTGATCTATAATTATGTTAATTATTTATTCAAATTAATGAAATGAATAATGAATCGAATAAACGTCTGGATTAAATGAAAGAGTCTATACACCTCTTTCTTTATAGCATACTCGAACACTATTGTTTGGAAATGTCGAAGCTCTAATCAATGACTTAATAACTTAATAATTGAGATTTAATTAATTAATTAATCTTATAATATGATTACTTCCTAAGTTCTTTTTTTGTTAGACTAACCAACATTTTCGCTAACTAAACAATATTTAGTTCGCAAAATCTGCTTTATTACTTTAAACTCTACCAGCCGCTTTGTGTAATGTTTGCTGTAAGTTGTATGCTATGAAATAAATCTGGACTAAATATTGTCAACTCAAAACAAAAATATTAACACAAAATAGCTTTATGTTTTAACCATACACAGTAAAGGACTTCTTTGTCACCACCAGCAGTATAGAATGACAGAACCATAAATATAATACTACTATATTGCGGGTATGTGCTCAAAAATTCCGAAATCAAAGGGAGACAGCTATATCGGATATGCCACAACGTTCTGGCTGCATTATGCGCATGCGCGAACCTTAAATAACATGCATCTTTCTCGCACCATGTTGGTCAGTTGTTTACATTTCACATGTGTTTCTCGTTGACAACTGTGCGTATGTTAACGCTTGATCATTGTTTATTGGTGATATTGTGATTATATCCATTGCTGTTGATTATTTTATATTATTTTAACTGTCATGAATTAGAATTGAAGTCTATAAATATTTAGTTTTTTGGAACATAAAGATGGTACGATATTGCTATTTGTGTGGGCATCAACAAACAAAGGAAAACGTGAAGGCTTCTACGCATAGGTAAAGCAAATGTTATAAAATGAATAATATTGTAGTAACATAAACTTACATTTTCTTCAGATTTCCTAAAGATGACAACAGATGATCTGCCTGGAAAATGTTTGTGATTGTCAAATGAAGATGATGTAACAATTTATTGATTTGTTCGGCTCATTTTCTTCCGGAGAATTTTATAGAACCAAATGCAAAAATACTTGGGCGAAAAAGTCTCTATCTAAAATCCACAGCCATACCTTCAATTCCTACAGTAACAGATAAAAGTACATCTACATCGAGAACTGATATACATATAGTTAAAGAAACAGGTAAAATATTTTTTTTAATATATCCATTCTATTTCGATATGTTGAATGTATATTTTTCTTTGTAGTGGCTATCAATCATGACGAGATTTTAGTAATAGATGATAGAAGTACCCAGTTTCCTACTGTAGAAACAATGGATATGAATTATGCAGGTAATACTGGATTTCTTGAAACTTGAAACATACAACCGATTACCACAAGTCGTACACTACTTCATATGAACCTGCATGAATATGCCGCCGCCTTTCTCTCATCATCCCGTGATAGCAAAAGATAGCGATGGTTACACGGATATTCATACCTTGGGAAGATGTTCTATAAAAGCATTTATATGGAATAGAATTCTCAGTTTTAATACCCCTAAACTGAATTTACATATTTTGCGTCAAGGGATTTTTAATAATCATTGCATGGAATTATGTAAAATAATTATTGAATGCTACATATCTATTCGATTGTATCATGAGGAAAAATATCATCAAAGGATGAGAACATACATCAGAAATATAACAAATGGTTCTTTCCAAATCATAAATGTAAAAGTGGTTTTTTTATTCACCTTTCCCAACTACTTTGCTAGCTTTTAAAAAGAATCCTTTTTTATCAGTGTAATACCTATTGTGTTTTGTAAATAATGTAAATTGATTGAATTTGTTATGGTATAGTTTGAAATAAATATTCTCATATGAACATCAATGTATTATTACCAGTATTATTACGATTCATCTATCCACTTTTGTATATTTACAGAATTAGTACATCTCTTATCGCTATTTATAGAGGCATAAAGGTTTAAATTTCGTTGCATATATCACTATAAAAAAAGGGCCATTCTCTTAACAAATGAGGAAAAATTTGTACTCTTCTTCCAACGAATATCACATCATTTTGATTATTGAATCATTCGATTATGCCCCATCACTACCAAATTGCTTCGTTCGCACTTGCGCAAAACAATCGTAGAACCATGTCAGACAAAGAAACTCATTTTCCATCTCCCTTCATCGGCGAAAATTTTTATCATTGGTTTTATACGAGACACGCAATATAGTAGTATTAGATATATGGACAGAACCCGTTTTTATGAATGAAATTCTTCGTCCTATTTTAATGACCTTGATCACATTGATGCTACGGAGTCAGCGGCCACGCGCATCCTCCTATGCGTCTACCGGAAAAGTGCAGGAAAATTTAAAAATTTGATCTCTATGCTTTATAGCGGAGGTTATGTCAGAGTTATATCATGTATTTATTATTGAATGGGTCGAAATTTAGTAGATGCAAGAGAAAAAGCCGGTGTAAGACATATTAGCTGTGAATTATAAACATGCATGTGCATATAAACCATTTCTTTTTTTAGAAAAATAACTTTACATTTCGCTATTATTGATATATATAATATATAAATATATATATATATATATATATATATATATTTACATCCCGCTAACTATTTTGCTTCCTTTCATAACGCGGTCGTAGTGCGTCCCCAGGAAGGAGCGTAGTTAGAAGCATTTTAGTGACGTATATTGAACCGCGGGAAAAAATGGATAACCCTGATCACTTTTTTATCGCTGTAGCTTTAAAATAAAATTATACGATTTTTTATTCTACGCACTTTTTTGCTTCCTTACATTTGCCTATCTATTTTGCGTCCACTGCGTATATTTTCAGACAAACTGCTAACTATTTTGCGTCCGATGTATATTTTTTTGTATAAAGTTGTAAGTATAATGCGTCCGCCACGTTGCCACATATTGGTCGAAATAAACGTATATAGGAAGCAATATAGCATATTTAAGGAGTAATATAGAATCAATATAAAATTGTATTTTTGTGTTCCTTCGTGATGGACGCAAATTAGTCGATATAAAGTATATATCGCCAGTCGAGAACACTGTGTGAAGTTTGGTCTAATTTGATAGCTAACTGAATTGAAAATCAGGTTAGCACCGTTTTTTAATGCTTGAGAATTATTTTGTATGTGTAGGCTGATAGAAACATGAGTGTTAAAGAAATAGTCTTATTTATTACTCCTAATTATTATGATTTTAAAGCACATTTTATGCTTATCGGGAAAAATATTGGTACGAAGTAAATACCTTGGAACTGATGTCCTATGAAACAAAATATACTTACTTTCCTGGAAGTATTTGGCAAATGAAAGAACTGCTAAGAAAATATCACCAATTGCAAACTTCTTACAAGCATCATTTCAGAACTCAGAGGGCTTTGAAACCAGTAAAGGGCTTCATCCTGTGAAAATTACACTAGCTTCTTTCACGAAAAGAAGAAAGCTGGATGACCTAAAGCCACCAACTCTTCATAACGAAAAAATGCAATTCAGACAAGAATCCAAATCCTTAGGGGTGGTTCTTGACTCGAAGCTAACTTGAAATCAACATCTTGACCACATGACAAATAAATGTCATAACTAATGGCATTAATGATAACCCTTGCTGGGTATCACTGGTGCAATTAACAGCAGAGGGACCGCCTCTAAGGAGACCATTGTAGGCCATCCGCTGCTGGAGCTTTATGTGAGAGCGGAGGCAATGGATGCGATCCTTAGACTGAAAACCAACAAGGGCACACTTATACTACGGACACGATGCTGGACGGGCCATTGCTGCAAATGCCCACGGACAGCATGGCACCCGAAATTATCTTCACTGAAAAAGTGAAAATCTCCATACCGAACAGAGACCAGGCACGTAGTGAGATCACTGCTAATGATAACTGGTTCACGGACGGATACAAATCCACCAGGGCACAGGAGCCGGTATTTGTGGGCCCAGTGCTAATCAAAGGATATCCATAAGCCTGGGGAAACATACAATGGTCTTCCAGGCAGAGGTATTCGCCCTTGCAGCCTGTGCAGAAATGATTGCAAAAGGGGGCTACATGAGGAGGAAAATTAATAATGACTGACAGCCAGGCTATCATTAAGGCAGTCTCGAACTCCGTAGCTAGGTCAAAACTAGTTAGAGACTGCAAGCAATTCCTCAATGCACTGGCACGAGACTACACGGTGTCTCTGATTTGGGTGCCGGGACATGAGGATGTAAAGGTCAGTGTAATAGCCGACGAACTAGCCGAGGGGAGCTCTAAGAGACACTTCATGGGTTGAGAGCCCGAGAATTACTAAGAATTCCGCAAGAAGGGAGATCTGGACCTGGTTAGATAAAGAAAGTACAAAGAAATGGAGATCGACTGAAGGTCCACTCTATACCAAAGCCCAGATCGGGAATGGGGATGTTAGTTTCTCTGATAACCTACTCAGGTGCAGTAAGAAAGAAGTTAAAACCATTACTGGGTTTGGTAGCTGCACACTGTGTCCTGAAAAAAACATCTATACATCACAGGCCGGGTAAGCGAATCGTGGTGTAGAAGATGCGAACTACAGGAGGAAACGAGTTTACATGTAATCTGCACATGTGAGGAACTGAAGGTATTCAGGCAGAAATATTTCGGGAGAGATCTATTGGATTACAATGAGCACCTAGGTCAAGTGCCCGGACAGTAAGTGCCCACCCTAACTTTAATGAGTGAATGAATGAATGAATGAAAACCCTTAGAACAATTCGGAAAACATCGGGATTGACATCTTGTAAGCCTTTGTTTGGATCCCTGATTTGGCGGACAAAGACCACCCAGAGGTAGACGATTATTAAACTCGCAAAGAGACGAAGATTAACTTGCTTGTGCATCACTGGAGCTGCATAAATCTACTACGGAAACCATGTCAAATCTACTCCCTTTATTTACATTAAAGGGGCGGCAAGAATGGAAACTCCTAGGAATGTCAGAATAATATAACACAACCGTATTTTTGAAATGGCCAGTGGTACAATGACTCTCAAAATCTCCTTCGACAAACCCTTCAAGATTATCTTGAACGGGGATGGTTAGGCAGCAAAACCCAAAACTGGTATACAAAGCTGATCAGTATCCTATCCGACAATCGAACCGCTCTAAAGCAGTATTCTATTAAGTAACCTCAAAAATAACTTGGAATTGCTTGGTAAATTTTGAACTACTGACTAAACACAATAAAGTTACCTTGGTGTGAATGCTAGGGCATAAGGGCTTAGCATGCAATGAACTTGCGAATGCTAGCAAGGACTCTTCTATAAAATTCATTGAAATTAACCCAGCTCTCGAGATAACCAATACTGCGATACGTGATGCAGTGACTGAGTGGATCGAAAAGAAACACCAGGCTCACTGGAACAGTATAAGGACAGACACAACAAAGGGATGATGAGGCAACCATCCAGGCATTTAGCAACGGATGTGCCGGCTATCAACCGAATACAGCTTGGAACGGTACCGAATCGATGAACATGGTACGGCTGCCTAAGATAGTATCCACATAGAATAAGCGTCTCTAAAGATAGGCCTGTATGTAAACTATGCAACAACGAGAAGAAGATAGCCCACCACGTTGTTTTTGAATGCGTTTCATTGGAACGGTAGAGACTACTATTGCGGGAAGTAATCAACTTGAAAGCTAATCTGCCGGAAAAAATACCATACAGGCTGCGAAGCCTAGTTAAGGGAATTAACACCTCTTTATGTAAAGAAATATACTACTCGTATCTAAGGAATAATACAATAGGCGGTGTTAAAGGACTAGGAAGATGATCTATATTCAGTGCTCAAATCAATCATTTAATCTATTCGATGCCAGAATAAGTAGATCATCTACGTATTGTAATAGTGCTGATTTACCTAAAATTTACGCCTTCTTTTGTTTAAATCTTTACACCATTTTCTGTATCTCTACTAGTGCTGCGAATCGAAACCTGTTTCATGTGAAACCGGTTGATGTGGCAAATAATGGCTTTCAAATCAGAAAGTGCAATTAGGTAACTGGTAGAACTGATTTTGAAACCAGAACCAGTTTTCAAAACCAAATCCATTTTTGAAGTCAGAAGACAGGTATTTATAACTTAATTAACTTAAAAAATATACACGGTTTTTTACCTAAAGTTGTTTGCTACTGAAAATCGATTAACCGGTTTTTGATATCTGGTGATTTTTGCAACACTAATATCTACCGTTCTTAAAATTTATCATATACAAAAAAATCAGTTTTAACAAATATTGCACATTCATATCAAGATATCATGTTTGCATTTGAAATTATTTGGTATATGTGTGTGTTGTCCAGTACATTAACATTTGGCCATAATAACAATGTTGTATATACTGGTCCAGAAAGATATTGTAATAATAAATTTTAATGATTAGATAATTAATTAAGGTATTTTTTATTTTATAAAAATATGAAAGTCGAATCGTTTGGCAATTATGTAGGACTATACATGAAACCAGCCACAAAATTCCACCGAACCAACTTTAATTAACAGTAATCTTTCCCTATTGTTTGTTTTAACGTGTTAAATTATATCTTGATATAGAGCCGGAACATATATTTTCAGGAAATCTCATGCATCTCATATTTTCTTATTGTGAAACTGGCATTCCGGCACTATATATCACAACAACTTTTAAAAGCAGTGCAAATGGAAACATTATGATTATAGACCCAGCATAACGTACGGAGCAGTAGTATGATGACCAAAATTGTAGTAAACGGAAGCGGTCAAAACGCCAAGTGGCGTACAAAGGCTACCGTCTTTAAGAGGCACGGCTGCAATGAGATCGATCCCCACCACTGCAATGGAAGTCATTCTAAATCTGCCACCGCTATATATTTACATACAAGGAAATAGTATATAGCATACTCAAGCAGTGATAAGTAAATCGTGCAGCGTTGACTACAAAAAACTATTGAATAAATTTCAGGAGGCACTCTTTGTGGGGATGCCACGCGATGCCATGTTTCATAATATCAGATTATAATACAGACAAGAGGACCGAAAAGCACTCCGGTAAGAGCGGACTGAAACGGTATACAGACGCCTCTGGAACTGGCTACGGCATAGGAGCTGAAATATATGTAAAGAAGCCTAGAGAGGCTCTTACGGTAAGCTTCAGCAGAGATACAACGGTGTAGTTAGGCTGAGGTTGCTGCAATTCATCAATTGTGTCAGAAAATCGAACCACCCTACACTTAAGGCGTTCGTTACGTAAGTGCTGAGTCTAAGGTAATTTGGGACAGTGTAAGCGCCCTAAATCAGGTGGGTACCCGGTCTGCATCGGCATAGGTTCCCAACCACTCGAAAGTGAGGAAAATAAGAGAGCGGATGATCTTTCCAGCGAGGCTTGTTAGGTCCTTCGTCAGAGTTGGTCCTTCTTTTGGCATTACCAAATCGCAAATTTATTTATTATAACCAACATGATAAACCTACAGGGTCTCATATACCCCGTCGGTCTATTTCAAACTTCAAAGTCGTCTGTAAGTAATGCATTTCATCGTGCAGCAGTGCCATGTCTTATCGTCGATCAACATGAAAGATGTTAGTGGGCAGATTGCGTTGGAAGTATGCTCGTACAGCATACTGCGATACATTTGAGAAGAAGAGAACTACTTTCTTGAATGTGTAAAAGTAATTGTAACGGCAGGTACAGCACTTGTCAATATGTCGTTTATAAGCATGTGGCAACTGTGCGACACAGAATATACATAAACAGCATATTAAAAATTAACAATTGAGATATGTATAAACAATAACAAATGTCGTCTCATCTAAAACTACAGACTAAAAGCTAGAAACTAGACGCATGATGAGTCCAGAGAATAGTGGCAAAAGTGACCAGGACAGAGGCAGGCAAAAAAATTATAAAGGACAAGGCGTGAATTTGCTAGAGACCTACTGAGTAAAGACAGGAAGATGTCAAGATGTCAAAATGGTAGTAGGTCTGCTGACTGGTCATTGCAAACTAAACCGGCATATGTACAACATTGGCCTGGCAGATGATGCTATTTGCAGATTTTGTCAGGAGGAGGAAAAAACACCAGTTCATATACTGTGCTAATGCGACGACCTGGCGAGACAAGGTTCTAGTCATGGCGTGAAGAACCCCACAGCTAACAAAAACAAAAAAGAGCGCTCTCGAGGATAGTAGAGCTAATTAAGACGGTAAAATTAGAGTGTGTCTCCTAGGAAAAAAGGTGACCACATAGATCTGAAAAGATTGCAGTGAAACCTATCCATCCACCATCTTAACCCTAACCCAACTTAATCTATGTGTCGGTTGAGGTCATTGAAAGAAAACACTTAATAACTGTTTAATTGATATATCGACAAATGTTTGCTATTTACATTTGTCGATATATCAATTAAACAGGTAAAAAAGTTTAATGAAGAAGCATCCTCAGACTTTAGTACCATCCTACAAATCAGATACCTAAGCTGAATGCAAGTTTTTGCATATTTGAAGTGAAAATCTATTTTAAATGTGGATTTCCCCACTTATTGGATAAGCAAGACTATGACATGTTTTATTTTGGTGGAGGCGCCAGGTGCCATACTTCAAGCTTTGCAGTTCTTTCCGTCTATTACTTATGATATACCATACTGTAATCAATTGAAAAATTGTAAAGAAGAATAGTCGATTTCACTTTCCCGTGTGGCAAAATCTTCTCAGATTAAAGTTGTTTTTTTGATTCTAATTGATTTATTAGGTGGTCTATACATAGTCGACACTTTAGTACAATAGTGAAATCTATCATATGATATCCATCTTCTAGAATTTGTTAAGTATAACTGAAAGATAGTTGTTGTGGCCAAACTGGATTTTGTAATTGTTTTGGGAGATATCCTTGGCTTATTGAACTAAAATAAAGTAATGGGAGAAACCTAACTGAAAAATTATGTAGAGGTATCAAAAAAAAAAAAGAAATGCTGGAAGAGAAACGGTAGTATAAATTAAATAATTATAAATTTCTGGTACATATTACATTTTGTAAAAAAAACATCTATAAAAAAATCAAAGTCACGGGCACCTCTTACTAAACGGACACTTTTTAAATGCTTCACAATGTATTCATTAGTCAAAGCAAAAGAAACACTTCTAACATTTTTTTTTAAATTGTGTCATACATATGCCTACTGATTTACAATCACTAACCTCATCGGTTCTTCTATATGTGTGCGACGTTGCCAAGTAGAAGGAAGCAAAATAATGCGCGGTATGTAATAAAAATATACGGGATGAGTATATTATTTTGGCTCTATCGGCATTCTGTGAACTAAATTATACATGAATTTTACATATGACGCACTATTTTGCTTCCACCTATTTCCATCTTAAGTACTAAACGGGTGGAATAAAAATATGAGAAAAAAAACCTGGCAATGGTGGTGGCATGACCAACGGGCCCGTACGGACAATTTTTTTTTCTTAGCGGTTTACTCGATTAATAAGGCCGAACTATTTTGCGTCCGGTATACGGACGCAAAATAGTCGAGGACGCAAAATGTAATGTAAAATGGCAATGCATGGACCAAATAGTGCGTGGGATAAATATATATATATAATATAATATATATATATATATATATATATATATATAATAATATATTTATTATATATATATTTTATATATATATGGGGCAATGTATAGTAACCATTATAAAAGTGTTGAAGTATAGTAAAATGTACTGGTCAAAAATTTATTCTAGCAACGAAAGGTAGCAAGTCGAAAGTTGTTTACATATTGATATTATTGACAACTTTATGAAGTTATATGGCTTTGTCACTTCATTTTGTCAAGCTTCATGCCGATTTCACACGTGCTTCTATTTAATGTGTTTATGTGTACCCTGAAACCCATCTTTGAAATTACAAACTTCAATGTGTAAAATAATCACATTCTTAACCTGGATGTTCAAAATTAATAGAACTGAACTGATGTGCTATGAATTTTTCCAATCACTTCAGTTGTGGAGACACTAATTCAAAATTATTCAAAAATATTTTCTCGAATACTATGACATAAAAAAAAGGTTTTTAATTTTCCAAATTTCTGCTTATTCGCATGTTCATATGCCTTTAAATGGCAAAATAACCTTGAATCGTCTAACTGATCGTGTTGCTGGGAAAATGCTTCACAAACATCACAATTGTGAACATTTAAACATTTCCATATTAAATATCCACAAACGTATCGCAACGAATTTTGCGAAAAAACTTCAATTGTAATTATTTCTCGCACTATTCTTGCAGTTGGGAGTATGCCTACGATTGTAACCAATGCAGGTAGTTGATCCAAATTCCTCTGGTTCCATCATCAAGCATCACCAATGATTGCTATGATGTATTGCTACATTACAACCTTTAATAAAAACAAAAAATTAAATGTTGATCTCTCGGATACTTTTTACTGTAAACATTGAAGTGCACTTCATACTTTAAAACACCTTTTCATAGTATGTGGTGTTACTAGTCCCATAGTTGTGAGTATTTTTGACATTTAAGTGTACAATTGATTATATTAAAATACTTATGAATGATCTCTTAAAACTGAACACAAAAAAACGTATGTAAAACTGTCTATGAAAAAAATAATAATAAAATGTGTGGCTAATACACCGTACACGTAAACCAAGATTCACAAATAAGAGATCAAGAGAACAAACGAAATTGAAAAATAAAATGGGGGTGAACATCATAGCGACATAACCTAAGTGCCTAAACGTGGTATTTAATTTATCGTGATTGATACATACACATACATACGTGCTGCTATAAACACAAGCGCCCCGCCAAAATTTTCTTGAATGAAATGCACGATCGTGCACGATTCACGTGCTGCGCAATAAGATTTATTTATCAGCGGCCACGCTCATTTTACTACGATTCGAAAAACGGACGACAGCGGGAAGCCAATCTGTCTCTACTGTTATCTCTCTATACTGTGACACCACTTTGTTGTGGTACAGGATAAAACCCTAAACACTATATTTTGTATTGAATTAACGCAAACACTTCGCCCTGTGTGAAAATATTTATAATATAAGCATCCTTTGTGCGACATGTACGACAAATTCTATAGTCTAAGGTCGGTAATGTTCATTATGTCGTGGCTGTACATACAACTTTTATTGCCATTTTACTTTAGAAAACATATTATGATTGCTGTTGATCTAATTAGTTAGCGTTTTAAGTTCTAATCAAATGAATTATCATATTCACATCACTAGCGCTACTTTAATATTTGTAAATGATTTAATAGATGGTTAATAGTGAGCAAGGTATAAATTAGTGACTGTGACATGCGTGCAGCCTGCTAAAATGAATTTTGTACAAGTACAGATTATAGACGAACGTATATGTTATTAATAAAATTACTATCTATGGTTTTAGAATGGAAATACACAGATTTGTATTTATCTCATTGGCGGTGGAAATTTTTGCATTGTTGTCCTCAATAGCTGCCAGGAATAGATCCAATCCCTAATTGGTATTTCCAGCGAATCGGCCAATAACAATGATAAATGTTTCAATGGATATTATATTTATCCATATCAAATATGCATGCAATAAACAACACAATATAATAGGTCATAGATTAGCCATTTTGAATTATGTAATTGGCTAATAAATATATAATTGCTAACCGCGTTACGTTTCAAACAATCGCTTGTTTACCCACTTATGATTAAAGGAATGCAAAAAATGCTGTTAGGAGCTAATCAGCAACAATATTTTCTGCTGATCTACACGTGAAATTTAGTGCTTTAATGCATACCAAAAAAATGTTGGGAAAATGGTTGTTGTTATCGTCGATGCAACTGGTATACTACTTCAGCTACTCGTTTAACTAAACTATTGTTATTTGGAGTGTTTTTTACTTGAATGTATGAATATACTCAAACGCAAAACAAAAAATGTTGTTCATTCTATTTATTAAAATCTATAAAAGGCTACATGTTTCGGTCGATATTGGCCATCTTCAGGCTCTTATAACATCAAATGGAAAAACAAATGAAAATATTGTCATTAATTAAAAACTATCAATAAACTACAGAGAAAAGTCATTAAATATAAAATTATGTTATAGTTAATGATTTTTTTTGAACAATAAACTAAATTTTATAAAGAAATTTCAATAAATATTAAGCAAAAAAACTATTTGCGTTATTCCTCTGGATTGAATCTCATTCGTTTGGTACAAGTTTTTGTATTTCTATGCAATAAGGTAAAATTAGAGTAATAACGCAGCTTGATCCTCTGCTATTTTGATATTACGGGCCTTAAGTGGTGCCAGCAAACTTTTTTGTAGTGAAATTGAAACATTAAACAAAACCATCTATTTTAATATCTGAAAAATGATTATTTTTGAAGAATGACCCGAGTATCATATGCTGGTTTCGATTACACAGTAAAAACTGTGATTTTAATTTTTTTTTATTTCTTTCTAGAGCCATTTTTGCAAAAAAAAAATTCTCTACTAAAAAATCAAAAAGACACATTGGTTATATTTTTTTATTACATCATCCTATACCACTTGCAGGCACAAAATGCGCATGGTTCAGAGACAAGTTTCTTCCGTTGTCCTCCGTTTTATGAACAAGCATATAAGCCTTGAAACTCTCAAGCATTTGCTGGAAATAGTCTTATCTACCGCAGCTAGTATGCCGATTCAATGGAACACACTGTGAATTATATATAAATTCGATTTCTTCATAAAAAACATGAACGCTACCAATTGTTAGTTCCTATACGTTCCTTGTAACTTAATTTTACCTACTTTATCCTAAATCGCTTCAAAATCTATTGCGGCTTCATTGAGTTCTTTATTTATAATGAAACCAATTCCAAAGTATCTTCCTTCACCTTCACTATTGAAAAATTGTATCCTTTTGTTGTGCTTATTTCTTTTTTTTTTCTTGTTTCATTTGTTGCCCTTAATGCAATCAATTCTCCTTACTTAATTTCGTAGTGTTTTTCTTGTTTCTCCCATTTTTTTATTACTCCATCTTCATATGTATCCCATCCATTCCATGTCCTTAACTTTATCTCTCTTTATTCAATAATTTCGTTTATTTTTCCTTTGCCGTGACTTTTTTATCTGATTGGTTTAAGCTATTGTTATTCAATTCTTGGCCAATGTCTTCGTCTCACTTTCCTACCCTTTTGTTTGGGTATTAGTCTTTATTCCTATAGCCTGCTTATTCCATTCGTAGATTTTTCCGTTAATTACTATTTTCTTCGTAGCTTGTTTTTTACATAGCTACCTTTACTTCGTTTTCTTTTCCACGCGATGCTTCTTGCATGAATCTTCCTCCTCGTGAAATCGTTGTTTGCCTCGAATGTTTCAGTTTCGCTTTTATTGTTGGTAATCCTGTTTTATTATGTTATGTACTTTCTTAACTTTAGTGTGTACCTGTAAATCATCCTGTGAGTACTGCTGTATTCTTTCTTTTTCTTGCCTCTCCCATACACCCAACCCACCTGCTTATTGATATAATTGTATGTTTCTCGCCCTTTTCCAGCTTCTTGATTCTGTTCCTTAATCGACTTTCTCCTTCTACCACTTCCTTCCTACTTAATTCGACTTTGTTTGTCCATAAAAAAATAAAAATTCCAAATTTGTTTTTGCATCCAGGCACGTGACAAATGACATTTTAAAGCGTATCATACTTTTTTCTTCTTTGTACCTAGTGCAACATAGCTGGACTATTCAAGTGACAATGCAAATTAATTTCAGTAACTGTTTCACATGATAAGTTTAAAATTTTGTCATAAATCAACTATAAGGCGCGCAAGCATTTGTGTACTTCAATATAGTTATTTTTATTGAATTATTAACAACAGCGACTTAAGGATTTTTTACGTTTTCTATTAACACTGCAAACCAATTTAAAACTAGGAAAGTATTGCGATGGAAATTTGCTCTATGGTTTACTCATTTTTTTTTTTGCGTTTTAGACGAATGGGCGCCCATTGAAGGGATTTCCTACATCTACTTAGATAACTTTAATATCTGATTTCTTTTAATAATGTTATTTAGCAAGTAAATTACGTGCGTCACGCGATTTCGGCAAATTTAATAAAATTATCTATTTTTAGTAGATAACACATCTCTAAAATGCTAGATACTATTTGAAAATAAGCATTGGATAAGAAGCTGGGAGTGTGAATTACATTTTGAGATATTTCCTATCACTTGTTTGAGTTTGTAGCGAGTAAGGTAAGTTCCACTGGCTGCTGTTTGAATTAATAGATTAATCACTTGTAAATGTAAACATTATGATTCATTTCCGGCGGCTTATCGTACTGATACAGATAATACAAAAAAAAAAACTTCTGTTGTGAATTTTATAGCTACAAGTGGGTAATTGTCACTTCTATAGATATCTAACTTCCACTACAACAAAAGAATTTTGTAATTCCCCTACTCGAAATAGATTTGGGACCGACAAAGTCTGTCTTGTGATATAGTTAGAATAAATTGATTCTACTGTTAAATACGTAAATTGTGTTAGCCACATGTATTTTTTTAAAACAATAAGTACTCTTCAATTAACAAATTGAATGTTATTAAAAAAATAAGAATTGCCCTAACCACACTTGTAATTAATTTAATATAATAATTGAACATAATAATGACTTTTTTTTCCAAACCTAGCTCACACTTTTGTAAACAGGTTTTGTGATCTAAGCATTGTTATTATGGCGAAGTTTTCTTCCCATATAGTTACGTTTAATAGGTGTATGTGATCTAGCCATTGTTGTAAAGATGGCGCCTCTCCTATATCACGCAAACACGATTATAAAAAGTTGATTTGGTGCATTTACCGGAAAAAACATTGTATACCGGCAAAGGAGAATTTGCAAACGCCACATACAGAACAAAATAAATTAATGAGATCAAAACTTCTCAAATTAAGGACCCATTATTCTTTGATCCAACAGTCTAGCTTTACTGTACGCAAAGAAAATTCACTATTGCATTTGCGGCAAGCAATATGCAATTTATGCTTGTTTTGTAGGTAGGTTATGTCAGTATTGTAGTAACACTTCATTGAATAGTGAAATTCTGTGGTAAGAGTTGATATTAAAGTTGATTAAGGAATAAAAGAGCTACCGTAACAGATAAGGTAAGTAATTCTGACAAAATTATTGTTTGAAATAAAAAAGAAACGGAGTAACCGCAATTAAATATTTAGTAAAATGAAGCACAATATATATTTTGCTTAAAACAAAAATATTATTATTATAAAAAATATATATTTCAAATAAGCAAATAAATCTAATCAACTAAATGTTTTGTTCTTCTGTGTTATTTCTATTTGAGTCAATAAAATTTACTGTTTGAAGTAAATATTCCATTTAATCAATTTTACAAAATTTTATTTGAACTAAACGTATTGCTGTGAACTGATTGTCCAAGCATATAAGTTTAAAGAAATAAAAAATGACAAAATTAATTTAGCTAGCTCAGCAAATTTGAATTTAAAAGGGTGCCAGATTCTTACATCTCAGAGTAACTTTCATTAAAAGTAAAAGTGGGCGTTTGAAAAATTTGACTTTCTTTAAAATCCCTAATAATAGACGTGGCTAATTCAAAAATAAAAGAACTATTTAAGATGATATTTAAAATCATTAACTTTTATTGTAAAAAGAAAAAAAAAAACACTTAATACAAATTACAGGAAAAATTAAAACCATGAATATAAGATTCTGGCAAAAAACAAACCTGCATATGACTCTACAATTAAAAGGACAATGCAAATCCTTTATCAAACAAAATGGTGAATTCGTTCTAGAAGGAATTTCTTATACCACAAAAAATCCACGTGGTTTCAAAAATCCAAAGCAAACTAAAATTTTATTAAATCAACGTGGAGAACCAAGTAAAATCAAAATGAAATTAAAATACAAGCCCAAAGCTTCTCTTCACCTACCCCGGGGTGATTAAAATAAACTTAATTTGAAAACTACAAAAAACGGAAAATTTAAACTCTAAACGCGATCACTTCTAAAACGAAAATTATTAACGGGCCTTATACATAAATTGTGCACAATAATACAACGCCAATTAATAAGCGGAGACGTCTGAATAATGATCAAAATTAAAATAATTACCGAAACAAATCTTTACAAATGAAAAATCGTAAAATGGAGGCAAAGAGCTCAAAATTTACATGTACTTACATTCGTGACAATGATTCAGACTCTGAGCCCTAAAGAGGCGCTCCTACGCGTATATACAAACAACCAACTGCGCGCGCTGCGCCAGCCGCAAAAATCATAGAATACGCCTTATAAGAAGGACCTAACACAAGATAACAAATGCTAAACATATAAAGGAAAGAAAAATAAACTAACTAACGGAACAATTAAATACATCCAACAAAACTACTAAATTCTTAGCAAAATACACAAATATAAACATAAGTGAGAATTTGCGCGCGGAAATGCCAAAACTTGATCTTGGAAAATTAACAGCATAGAGTTCAAACAACCGGGGAGACATAGCCATAGCAGTATATATCTCATTATTTGAATGAAATAATTAGTTATTTTATGTATTACATACATTTGACCTAATAAAACTTTTTATTTGAGCAAAATATTTTATTTGCTTAATTCTACTAAAGATATTGTTAAAACAAACAAATTTTATTAACAAAATTATTTGCTTCGCCCAACAATATATTTGTTTGCCCATATTTCAACAAAGATTTTAGTCAATATAAATAAAATTTGATTGAGTCAACCAAATGGGTTTTTCAGAGTGGATATTAACAAAATCAGCGGTTAATCTTGTCAACAGCATCGCCCCGTTCAAATATTTTAAATGAACAATATATTTGACAATCGTCTGCGTAAAAATAAGATCTGGAATAATGAAGTTGTCGAGATAAAGAGGCGGTGTACAGTGAGAATAAAATTGGGCTCAAAATAGAATCATGAGGGAAACCTTATAGCACTGGTAACGACTGCGAAAAACCATTTAATTTCATAGATTGCGACCTGTCGGAAAGAAAACGAACTGAAGCAAGTCCAAAATCCATAGAACATAAAATAGTCACGAGCGTGTCGTGGAGGAAACATCCAAAAAGACAAGATCTGAAGTGCAACTTGGATATACATGCATGGTATTTTAAGTACCACGCATGTATAAAGGTGCGTAACACGTAGAGTGCCACTTTGGTGTAAAACCCCTTTACACAGAACATTGCAGAGTAGCGCAGCTATGACCTGAAGCCGGACTGCACTTGAGGAAGTAATTTACAATCGGTTACAAACGTGCAAATTTGATTTTCAATAATCTTTCTAAAATTTTTGACACAGGCAACATATTGATTGGTCGCAAATCAGAAAAATCCCGCATATCAATTTTCTTCGGAAGGGGAGTGGTAAGAGCAAGTTCCAGCATCCAGGAAAAGTATTTTGAAGGAAGTTTATAGTATTAGATTGATTCTACATCAACATATTCCTTACGTTAATAGGTTCCCAGAAAAATTTTAGCTTGGCTTATTCCTAGAAAAAATGTTCTCTGCTCTACTTCACTTTTCACTTTTCCGGCGCCATACTACCATAATTTATACCCCCAAATGGTGTTTCACTTTTTTTTTAGAATATCTGCTATTTTATTTCCATCCTTCTTGAATATCCTGAATACTGCCTTCTTACGCCCAGAGGCTCCCATTTACACATAATGTGGTAAGCGTTCTCTGTCCACTCATTACACAGTCTGCAGTTGGTATTTCCAGTGTTGATTCCAATTCTCTGTAGGCGTCCTTTCAGTACACGGCGTACTGTTAGGAGATCTGTCACGATGCGAAGATGATTCCTACCGAACTGCAGTAGTGTGTGTATGCATTTGCTTGAAAAACGGTTCTGCAAGTATTCCAAATTATTTCAGACTTAATTAAGTGTGAGCTTAACATCTTGATGGCTCTTTAACCATCAGAAATTGTGATCTCTTGTATTCAATATTAAATTGGATGCATTTTTCAATAGCAGTGAGTGTTTCCTCTTGAAAAATACTTGGGTATTTGGGCAAGCTTTTGCAATATTTGGTTCTAAGCCTACGTACTCCTATTCCAGCCTGTTTAGAACCCTTGCTACACTAATTGATGGCATTTCTACAGATGTAGTTCCAAAACGTCTTGATATAAATTCTCATAACTATGATTTTGTTTTCTGCATATCGTCTTGGTATATATCTCAGGTTTGGTTATCTTCAGGAGATTAACACATAATTTTTAACTCTTTTCAATTAATGGCGTACAGCACATACTCCAAGTTGGAAAGTCTATAGATTTTTTTTTTAATTCCGAATACATCAACATGTAAATATGCTATTTTTATTTCGATTTTATAGCTCCTATTTCGTGATTAAATTAGGGTTCTAGCAGGTGTAGGATTAACAAATATTTATTTAAGGAATGTAAATAAAAAGAAGATAAAAAAGAGATCGCATACGAGTAAATTTTCTGAAACTGTTACAACTATATAACGATTCGTAATATTTACTTATACACACACATCTGTGTTATCTAAATTTTGTTATCTCCTTTAGTGCCGGAAAGAATGTCTTCAAAAGTGTTACAAAGTTCAATGTGGCTCATATTATATTGTTGTGTGTAGAAACTCTACAACAGTTTGACCCAAAAATAATAAAAAAAAAACGAATCTTAACATATGTGAGTATTATATGCATTACAGCGGCCAGAACAAGTCGAGAAGTGAAATTCTATACATCCGAACATCTGTTGCAAACCTGGCCGCAGCACAGGAAGGAAACCCCTCGAAAAAATAGACACCTTAAAATAAAGACCCATCGGGGAGGAAATATTAAACTATGCTAGGTTCGGTCGACCGTTCGCTCTAACGTTTGTCAACAGACCGTGCTCGAAAATAAACGGAACAAAACAAAATACTCCCAGTTTAATGACACCGCTTCGGTGTAAAATATTCGATGGAACGTGATGCAAAAGATAGAATAAGAGACACTGGGGACGCTCCTGGATATATGCCTCCACTTGCCTGCGTCTCTAATTGTATATTCAAGCGATGTCTTTAAGAGGAAATAGCGTTTCAATGTATCTCTCAAGAAATACAGGAAGTTGTGTCTGCACAGATCATCAAAATGTACAATCACGACAAAAATGTCAAGAAAGTACACACGCGTACAAATAAAAATAGTCACACTGTGCATCCCCCATATTCCAGTACCTTAAACTGATTGTTTAAATGTTCCAATTAACAGTTGGAAAACAAACAAAATTTAACTAGGTACATAAACAAAATGACATGTCATCAATTTTAATTTGTAACAACTTAAAAATAAACACACAATTTGCGTACAATCTACAGGCAGTACTATTATTAAATGCACTGTTGTTATATTTTATTTTTTAAATATTTACTAATGTATCAACACCGGCAGTTGTTAAAATTGTAATACTCATCCTTCGTTCCTTATTGTTTATGGAGTTGTCTAGTGAATCGACGTAAACATTATCAAAACAAAATATTATCTAACGTTTTAACTGCGAATACGTGATAGTAGGAATCATTAAACCAAAATAGAGATAATAGCATCCAAGGTCTGCACTCACCAACGCCATATTTTTTCGTCTTTGTTGGTATCCACATTTTTTTATAATTAAACTAAATCACATCATATCATCACAAAGCACACCGTCGCACACACGAATCAATAGTACTCATATGTTACAGCAGCCATTGTTTGAATACACTCGACATGAATGAAGTCCGGCTGGATGTGTGTGAGAAAATAGTAAGCGTAGAATTTGGATGTGTTAATCGTAGATGGCAGCACCGATAATTGATTTTATTGGAGTCTGAATATGAATAGATATTCAGTAGAAACGAAAATCTCCATGGAAACCAAATTTTTATTATTTTTATTCTTATATATGTTTAATTTAACGATCTTAGTATCTTAAATCTTTTTTTTTAAGACAATAGGTATTAACTATAATAAGTAATGTAATATCTAAGTACTACAATTTTAGTGGTTAAAACCAACAAATTTGATAACTATTGCGGAGAAATAGGACGCAGATAGTTGACAATGGACACAGGATGTTATATCCCAATGAGTAAATTAAATGAAAAAAAAATGTTTAAATGATTTTGGAATATAATTATAAATTCTTATTAAATTTAATTTAAATAACCAATTTTAATAAATGCTAAATAATGTTATTTTTTTATATAACTACATATACATAGGCACGGGAAATATAAAGCACAGTAGAACAATAAAATTTAAATTTCGGGATTGTTGTTTAAAGAAATTATAATTTCTTTACAAAAATCTAGCAGAATGCTTGTTTGCCCATTTTTTGAACGGAAATATATTGACTTAAACTTTACTTCTGCGTCATAGATGGCACTATCTTGAAAAAAATAAAAAAAGAAATTTTTGTAATAAACTTACCAGTTCCGTATCCTATATAAGAAATTAAAGTAATTAATGTTAAACATCATAAATTATAACAGTGTATTCCTTGAAAATAATTGCTAAATCCACCCGGCAATAAACGAAAATATTACTGTCTCTAGCGCTACCTTTTGGCAAATTGACATAATTTTGAGAATTATAAATTTTGCCAATTATATTTATTTGTCACGTAGTTTGCTCTCGTGAATTGATAGTATGTAAGAAAAAAAATGCATTTTTATAGTTGTTATTTCTCAATGCGACTATTTCAAGGCGAATAATATTTACAGTTCTGCATTTCAGTCATTATGACAAACAGATTTCTGTAAACACACTGAAAAAGAATTCTTTTATCACCTTCACTTTTTTTTATTATTTTGATGAAATATTATTTTTCAGTTTTAAAAGTAAACAGAATGATCGCTTCGTATTTAGCGTATTTTAGAAATGTATTAGTATCAATAAAGCAACTAAATCTCTGAGTGTATAACACACTTTTATAACTTCTACTAGATGGCGCCACCAGTCCTTAACATTTAATTTATGCTAGTTACTGCATACAGTTGTTTCACATAACTGACAAAAATTATAGAACGAGTTTATGTAATGAATTACAATAAAAGAAAGCTCGTAAAAATAATATTGGGCGAATTGTAGAGTTTGTAACATTAAGAGTTACAAAAAAAATAATAATTTGGGCGCTTATGGGTTAAGTTATTCCCATTTTATCAATGCTTGTGGTACAAAATAATACAATAGACGAATCTGTATTTATTATATCTAGTTATAATTTAAGGAAAAAGTATCGATGTCAATTAACGGCAAGAATATAGTACATGGCGGTGCTATCGATATTTGTATTACTTGTAATCGTTTTATACCTTTTGTTAGCTCATTTTGGTTAAAGTGAGCTAACCGAAACAAACTAAAAAAAACTGAAGTGATCGAACAAGCAACAAAAAAGAACTGACCATTTCCGCCTTTAGGTTAGCTTTCTACTTCGTTTACATGAACTGACCAACCAATCAAGATTTTAGGGTGGTTGCTAGAGAGGTAGAGGAGGTGAGTTTGGACACTTTATTAAAAAGAACACAGCGGATCAGTTTTTTTAAAACCTAACCAAACTTAAGTGACCAAACACGTAAAATGAATGCACCAATAAGGGTGCGTTTACATTAGGCGGAAATTCATTAATTTTTTTTTGTATATTATATATTGTGGAAATGTGTTGTATATGCAAAATACTTACTACAATAATCTAAAGATCGAATGAAAAGAGACGTGGAAATAATTAATATAACATGAAAATTGGAAAGAAAGTTTGTCCACAATTTTCAAATAGGTAAATTTGCTTATTTATTCGCGTTTATAACATTTTCTTGATTGAAATAACCAAGCCGATTAATACCTACAGCTTGAAAGCGATGAATAGCTATTTAGTTAAATAGTGAATAAAATATTTTTGTATTACATTATTTACCACATTTTTCTACGCGTCTTTAATTGTTTTCTGCACTAGTATACTTCATTAATATTTTATCAGTTGTGTCACGCTTAAATCAAGTTTCGACGAAATGTATCGTACAATAAAATGTGTTTTTTTTTTGAATTTCTGTTAAAATGTTGCCTAAAGTTTTCAACGATTTGAAATTACTTATTACAGATTTACATATTTTTTAAAATAATTTCTTTGAGCGAATTTGTTTTGGTGATATTTGAAACAACCAAACTTCAGTTACGACATTCGATAAATACAATAATTTTCAAGAATCGATTATTTTTGGTACACAAAACCAAGAATCCAGGTTTCTTATTTGCGAATTATGATACACGCCTTTAAAAATGTTTTACCACAAAGTAGTTGGTGTAAATACGACGTCAGATATGGCAAAGGTCGCTGGGTAACTTGAAATACCTTTCATATTTAAATCTGTACCTTGACTCAAAATTAAAAAAAAAATATTGGAATACTGAAGAAACTCCAAAGATTCTATCTCTATTTATGTCAAACTTGAGTCAAGACTTTTGCTTTTGATAGTACATATACCTAGGTTACGGCATTGGCATGCGAACCTAAGTCTTAACAATCTAAATGTGAAGAAATTGCATAGTCGTCCAATAAAATGTTTGTTTTAAACGTTCCCCGCAAAATTTTAGGTAACCTTTCTGAAATACCTAATACCTAAATTCTTCAGCTCCCACCAAAGCGTGCTTACTTCCTATTTGAGTTTGATTTACTGTCCCTGATAACGTTTGATGTTCAAATACTGATGTAACAAATATTAGGTCCTTCAAGTATTGTACAGTAGTAAGCAGAGTTGTGAAAATTAGTTTATGAAAATGATATTTCAACAACATTAAAAAGTAATAAATATTACAATAAAATCAAAACAAGTATTTGACAATGTAATTATGTTTCGGTAATATTTTATCTTGTCTAAATTAATATTAAATTTTATTTGCTAAGTGTAGATCCGCCTCGTGCATTAACCAATCACTCACCCCCAGCTTTTCGCCTGTTTAATTTAATTCTGCATTCTTACAGTGAATGAACCAAATATGCATTCGTAGATTACAATCAAACAACTATATAAAAATACTTTATTCACTAAACATTATTATAATTAACTTACTCATAAAATAACTAAAATACATCGATCAAAAGTTTAAGCCTATCACATTAACAATACGAATGAAAGTCAAATGTACTTCTACATAAAACATACTCATATACATATAGTCTAGACATGAATGAAAGTGAAATATTCGCTCTTACAATTTGGTATGAAAAAATATATGCGTATGTAGGTATGGTGTATAAATAACGTCGTGGAAGAAGAAGGTGTATTATTTCGATTCGGTTCTCGCTTTCAATTTCGCTCTGGCTTGGAGGAATTCCTTGTTCAGACTTTTATCGTCTTCAATCTGTAAAAAAAAAAAATTCAAATTAATTCGACGTGGTTAATTATTATTATTAAATATATATACTACTCGTATTTTCTATTAATTGTTGCGAATTTATATAAATACAGTTGCGAGCAAATGTTATAGGCACTCTAAATTTTGGGCGAATATCACAGTAAAAAATGAGAAAATAAAAACTTGTAGGTAATATATTATAAATATGTAGTATTTTAAGGGATCTTATTAATTTGTTGCATATTAGAGCGTTTTTAGTACAGCTATAATACTTTTTAGATGGGAGGGGAAGTGACATCTCGAAGACTTGAAAATATATTAAAAAAAAATAATACAATAACACAAAGGTATCTATAAAGACTATTGTAACCATAAAGACGATTATATAAACGTTGAAATATCCGTCACAAAAAAATGCAAGAAACATGAAACCCATTAACTTTGTCAAAGGTGCCTATAACATTTGCTCGTGACTGTACTTGTCGATTTTTGTTAGAATTGAGATGGCTAAAAGAATAACAAATAAAAACGTTTCCTGTTTCCTCACAAAACATTTGGAAAGAAATAATAGTATTTTTTTAAAGACCAGGATTATTGGGGATGGCAACCAAGGAAAAAGAATAATTACTTTCTTTGGTCGCTAAGTAAATTTTAGTAATAACTTGTCACTTCATTAGAGTGTGAAAACTATGAAAAATGAACAAGTTATAATAAAGTTTTCTTGGGTTACGAAAGTGAACTCCTTATAATAGTAGAAACAACCTCAATAAGAACATTTAACTATTAGTTAACAAGCAAAAGAAAATCATTTTCCTTGGTTACCATCCGTAATGGGTGCAACCGTGCTTCCTCCAAACTCATTGTGTTTCCGTAAGTAAAAAGAGAATAACTAAAATGGTTTATAGATACAGGATAACAAAACATTAATTTGGTGCTTTTATAACAAGAATATTTTGATATTGCATGTATAGTAATCGTTTTTTTGTTGTAGTTTTATAATAATTAGATTGTCAGAGTCATCTTTTGTGGAACTGGAATACTTCTCACACCTGCTCATTATAAACCTTTTGCTTCACATGAAATCTGCAAACATAAGGCAATGAATTGTTTGCCGTAAGTCCAAAAAATTATCGTTCGCAAATGGAATTGCTCCTAACATATTTATTTAATCTAGCGACAAAGAATAATTATTAAAGAAACAAGTTTTATATATATATTTTTTTTCATAATTGGATGTTCTATGCATTTAAAATTAAGTTCTAATCAGTTTCCTTTGCGCGAATGTAACCGTAATCTAAATGTAATATAATGTATGAATTTACGTTTTCAAAAAGGGTTTGCGTTTTATATTAAAAAAATAGCGGCTTGCAAAAAAAATGTAACAAAACCAGCAACTTTCCACGTAACGTGACCATTATTTTTTGCTTAAAAATTGTAAAAAAAATAGACTGAATTTTACTTTTCCTTCATGTTTTTTGACCTTAGAAGGAAAACATTTTTTAATTATTAATTTACACTTTATTTGCTCTCAGTTATTTTATACAAATTTCGGTATTTTAATAATTCCTAACTAATAAATTTGTTACCGCAAAAGCTTGTGTCGAGTTGAACTTCTTTTATTGTCCATAATTTGTACATGAGAGAGATTTAGCTAAACAAATGCACTTTTCAAACAATCTCTCTTAAAACCTATTTCACCTCACAATATTGTTGATTGATTTAAAATTTAGTTAATTTTGAATATCTGTAATTTCACATTCACGAAACGGCATGCCAGACAATAGCTACAACTAAACAAATTACTAAACTTAATATATGGTTAATTAGTGTCAACATTTCCGTTTCATACAATTAACTAAATATTCATTTATCGATTTAATATCGATTGCTTTTAAATTAAATGCAGTATTTTTTCATAAGGAAGAAATACCTATACTTGTTAAAACACTATTTGTTTCAAATGAATATTTTCTTAGCACTTGATAAATATGCATTTACTACGGTTTAAAAGATTTTTTTTGGATTAGTGGATATTTATTAACGATAAAGATATCTTAGAAATTCCTTTCAATAAAAAAAGAAAACATAACCAAATCTGACGACCTGCTCAGAGACTATAACTTACTCCGAAGTAAAAAAGGGTAGCAGAGAGTTATACCAAAATATTTCGTTTTTAACCATATCTTTCTAATATACAAAAATACAGCCAGTTGCGCCACCCGTAAAAACGTGATCGCATACGGCGCTTAGATGCCAAGCGCGCCCGACGGCGCTAAATAGGCAAGGGCACTCGACGTCTATGCTTTTTTGTCACTCTTTGATGGATAAATATTCTTTCTTTTAAATCTTGATAACATGAAAACTATTAATTTAAACCAGCTCCATAAAATTTGTATATGTCATGATATGAAACAATGACAAAAGTTCCTTCAACGCGTTGTTTCTTTCCTTTTGAAAACATTCTAATATGTGCAGAAATAACGTGTTATGAAAAAATGTACATAATTTGTAACATTAATCTTAATAATAATATCAAGAAACAAATCAATAATATCATGTAAAAATCAAATCTAGTGCTATGTAAGACAATCGATAAATTGTTGAATCATTCTATGTTTTATTTTTCCCACCAATTTTGGACTCTTATAGCTAACTATCCACTCTATAGATCCAGAAAATTTATTGTCCAAGAAATCATGCCTGTACTTGTTTGTTCCGTCCCACTGAAAGATTTATTTTACATTTTTATCTATACGTTTAATATAAGAACAGAAAGAGAACTTTTATAAATAGGCTATTATATTGTAGGATATACAGGATGAGTTTTTTTTTTGTCTTGAGACAACGGAATATCTGGAAAACACTGCATCAAATCAAAAAAAGATCTTAATAAGATTTGTTATAATGTAGGGGGCCCACTGAATGGTGCCGAACTCGAACTTTTGGTGGGGGATCGAGTTCGGCATCATTCAGTGAGCCCCTACATTATACAATCTATTAAGATCTTTTGATTAATGCAGTTTTTAGAGATACTCCTTTGTCTCAAGATAAAAAACTCACCCAATAGAAAAAAATTATATTCAAGATTTTTGAATGCATGTTGGTATTTATTGGTAAAATAAGTTTAAATGATGATAAACAATGATAACTATAAATGTGTATATACAGTTGCTGGTAGATTTTCTTAAATAGTATTTTATTTTTCTTTCAATATATTTTCTGGTTCGAATATGGCTTGGTTAAAATAACAAGATAAATAACTTGCAAACCCCTTCGACAGCATTAACTGCCCTTTTTTCATTTCCTGGAAGATTTATATTATTTGAATTATAATAACAAACATTTGTATTACCTCTAGTTTTCAATTATATTTATACTATTGTTATAGCTATTTAATTGTATTTTTATTTTAGCTATTTAAATTTTAATAATATAATGTTAATTTCCATGATAATTGAAGAATAAAATCAATCCGTCCTTTAACACAACAACTTTATAGTCTTTAAGTCGCGGTACAATATTTATTTTTAAGCTCAAAACTTTTGCTGTAACAATTCCCCGAAAATAATTTTTGACATCTGTCTTACCTTTTTCCATAAACAACTTTCCAACTACTTAGATACTTATGTTAGATATTATACTTAGGTCCAGATACAAGATTTACTTCAAATAATGACCTGACTTAATAATAAGTTGTTTAGCCAAGTATATAAACAATTTACAAACATTTTGAAATTGCGTAAAATGGACAGGCCAAACGTTAAGAATAACAAATTAAATTCTTAAAGTCAACTTTTTTTCATAATATCAACGCGTATTGACAGAATACGAATATCTATTTGTAACAATATAAGAAATCAAACCTTTTTGTTTTTAATATTTGTAAATTCGAAATAAAATCGGAGATACAAGGACTAGATTAAAAGTTTGGAATAATAGTGCAAAATTTTGGACAGCTTAGCAATGTCTGTCATTTATCCTGGTTCTGTCTTTGTTTATATAGGTAACTTCGAAATTGTTTCGGGTATAGCAATTTTTTTCATTTAGCTACGATTTTTGTCTTATTAAAAATGTGATAAATGCGTTAAATGTTATAAATATAACTAATTATCAGTTAATTGTTTTCAAAAATGTTCTTTTCTTCAATTTATATTATAAAAATAATAAAAAGTAATTACTTACTTTTTATTATTTTAGAGAATGAGTCTGTCAAAAACTTTGGAAGCCCTTTTTATGAGCTGCTAGTTTTTACTAACAAAATTGTTTATAGTCTGTTCGCACTTTAGAAAATTGTACTTGCAAAAAAAAGTACTTGCATTGTTCTAAAACAGCATTGAAAGATGCTTTAATAGGAAATGATTAATTCTGCAGGTGGCAGGTGGTATATTTACGGTTTTCTACGGTGCAAACAGACTATAGCAGATTATCTTTGTTTTTTGACATGGTTCATCTAACATCCATTAACCTAAATTTAATTAAATAAATAATTAAAAATTGTAATAAAAAAAGCAACATCCTAAAAATGATATTTTGAACTTATAATACTTAGGTATTTGAATTATACACATCTTCCTCCATTATAAAGATACATACATGTCTTGTATACTTTACAAAAAGTAGTTCGTGACATCAATTTAAGTGCTACTTTGAAATGTGATGAACCCAACCCTAATGGTTTCATTTTCCCGCACTAGAAAGGAAAACTACCGAATCAAATCACAGTTCGTGTTTCAATACATCTACCATCAAGTGATTTCCATACAAACTTCAATTCAATACTTACTTGTGGTATACTCTCCTGTTGTCTTTTCGCCCTGTCAGCGATGACTTTGTCGAGTTCGGCCGCCCGCGCGAGCTTATTGTTCTCGTACTGCTTCTTCGCCACGTTAGTCTTGTGTTTCTCCAACGCTTTCTGTAGTTCCGATTTTTGATTCAGTACATTCTTGCCGCTGGAAAACGGGTGAGAAACGTGCAATTAATGCGCGATACCGTCTACCGGGCGCGTTTATGAAGAGTGCTTACATTTTCTGGTTGAAGAGCAGCTCTTTGTGAAGGTTCTGCCTGTCCGTGTTGTCGAGTACGGGGTTGTGTAGCTTCCTAGGTATAATTAGGCCGTCTTCGCTGAGCAACGGGGGCGCTGGAGGGTGCGGGGTGGTCCTCTGCGATTCAGGAATCATGCTTGTTAGCGAAACAATTTCCTCTGAAACGGAAGGGAAAAATTGTTAGCTATGTGGCGACATACCAGAGGTTTCGTGTAGTATAGGAAATTAAAATAATAATATTGGCTTAAGAAGGGTCTGTTGTATGCTGCGTACATAGAGGGGCGTGGTAAATTATAAGGTACATATGTATCCCTTTGTATTTTTGCGACATGGAAGAAACGTGAAACAAATATTACGTTATATTAGACGGTAAAATGTGGGATAGAATATACCGGATGTTTCTGGGAGTAGTAAAAATATTCTTTTCCGCAGAAAAATAAATTTCTTTGAAGAAATGGTTTCTCGCAACGAAATGTTATTTGAATTAAGTATATAATACAGTCGCGAGCAAATGTTATAGGCACCCTAAATTTTGGGCGAATATGACAGTAAGAAATGAGAAAATAAAAACTTGTAGGTAATACATTATAGATATGTAGTATTTTAAGGGATCTTATTAATTTGTTGTATATTAGAGTGTTTTTACTACAGCTATAATACTTTTTAGATGAGAGGGGGAAAATGACATCTCGAAGACTTGAAAATATATAAAAAACAATAATACATTTACAAAAGGTATCTATAAAGACTATTGTAACCATAAAGACGATTATATAAACGTTGAAATAACTGTCACAAAAAAAATGCAAGAGACATGAAACCCATTAGTTTTGTCAAAGGTGCCTATAACATTTGCACGCGACTGTACTTACGTTTGATGAAACTAAGCTCCTCTAACGCTATTAAAATATATCTTTAAAAAATCTTTTATCCGAATAAATGACTTCGACAGCAAAAACCATATTTGGATATATGGTAGGTAGAAAACTATTTCTTTGATTTCATTAGGTTTCATGGCCTTGAAATGACCAACCAGAAATTCAATCTTATTTTCTTTATTTTTCGTTAGGGGTCATTTGATATAACACGTGGTGATGCAATTTTTGCCATTTGTATGAAGTTTGTGAGAGTAGGTGACTACAATCACTAATTTTATAGAGGATATATTAAGATGGCAGGAATTTCCAGAAAAGAAATGAGAGACAACACAAACCTGGTCAAGGCAATCAAATTATTTTGTTACTTCTATTGAATCAATTTAGTAAATGAAAAAGTTTTGCTATTAACTTATTCGGTATTGCATTTTATATGGATGTGGCAGTTTTCATTTTTATTAGTTTCGTAAAATAGGATTTAGATTTTAATAACATTTTATTTTTTAATTTTAAAAATGAATAGGTGAGTGCCATTGCACACTAGCAATCGCTAGTGATCATGGCTCCTACTAGATGTTTACCTGGTAAATAACCCAGATTAATGCTTTACAATTGTGTGTGCAATTTGCTGTACTATTTGTGGCGAATATACCCTTACTGGTGTTGTGAAATAGGAGAAGCGCCATCTGTCTGTATCGTCATTCTATAATGTATATATTTAACGTATTTGCTAATGCATATGCGTAGAAAACTGCGCTATAATAATGACTAAATCACAGCACTTGTTTAGAAAAGTAGGAATTAGATTTGGGAAAACGCAATTTCAATGTCATACTTGCATTAAATTAACTGAAATTTTGGTTAGTTTAACTGTTACTTCTTAATAACGCCCACTTTGTTTCTAATTAATAATACTAATAAACTACTAAATAAAGTGATCAATTAACTAATTTAATATCTGTTACTCTCGCAGTATGTCTAAGTGCTAAATACTACCAATGCTTGAGTTAATAACCAGATTTCCCATTTTTAATTTTATGTGAAGCAACATAAGAGGTTGTTAGAAAACAAAATAGGTGCTCATTACAAATTGGTCGCATACATTCAGCACTGTTGAAATTGTGTAGATTCCAATTGCAACTTTATTGTTTTATAGAAACAAATAAATCGGTACTGTAATTCTGAGATCTTTTCTATTTTTTTTAAGAATGACAATAAATAGTAATTTACGGGCTTCGCATATACATACAATCAAATTTATATGAGATACTACTCTAGATCTTACAATATAATAATAATATTAATATAAAATAATATAATATTCATGTTTTTTTGGATAAATATTGAAAACTATTAGCTTTGTTCTTTCTGTCTATTTGCGTTGCAACAAAAAGACATTTAAGTATAATACAACGCAAAAATTTATGATGCGGAGCAATATTTTACAAAACAAAATTTTTGCTACACAAAACTGATGAAGTAAAACCAGGTTAAGTAATACATAGACAATAGCAAGGTAAATAATAGGAAAAAAAGGTCCAATTTCTCACAAATTCAACTTTAACATCGTACAACCGTTTCATCCACTTAAGGGACATCTTCAGGTCAGCTGAAGAAATCCAATAAGAAATTAACATAATGTGATTAATTACAATTGAAGTTGAAATGGATGAAAATGTGTAAATTAGTGTACAAAAATAATTAATAAATAATTTAGAAAATGTATCAGGAAAATATAAAGATAAATAATTGCAATACTTAACTTACAAAACAGTTTAAAAATACGTCAAGTGATAAAATAGTATGAGAGAATTGTGTAATTACACTGTAAAATAAGACACTAAAGATAAAATGTATTTTTAATCTATGACTGCAGCAAGACGAATGATCCAAAAATTAGTAAGTTTAATAAGTAAATACACTGAGATCGAGAATGATTGTCCTGATCCTACACTACTTTCCGCGATGCGCAAATCAATATTTTCATCCAATCCATTCCTTCGATACACCAATCGGGTTGTCCATCGCTTCAGAGCAACTGGAAGTGTTTTGAAGGGAAAGTCACCAGGTCGCCCATCAGTTCTAACCGAAAATTTGTGGACGACGTGATCGTTTGGATCATAGCCTTGGAAAGCCATTACGGCAACTTGCACAACAAACTGGTAGAAATACACATACTAAATGGTGTTATAAAAAGTAATGGATCAGCTCAGAAAGCTGTAAAACGAAAGCTTCATTATCATCCATATAAAATTTCTATCGTGCAATTACTGCCACTAGATTTCGAAAAACGTATGGAATATTGCCATTTGTGTAACCTGCCTACCTGTCATTAAATCTGTCATCTTTCTAGTAATGCTTTGAATGTAGGATTAGAATCGGAAATAATCTGTGCATTGAGAGAAAATTCTTTAATTTGATGCCTTACAATTTCTAAAGCTTCCAAGTTATTTAGAAAGATTTCAGTTTTACCGGTATGCAAAATTTGAAAACCATTTTGTATGTCAAAATTATGTTTATTGTCTTTAAGGTGCTTTCCAAACAAGGAATACCCCGTAATTCCTGGCATGGAGCACCTCAGATGTTTTTTTTATAGGGGTTCAAAAGTTCCTTCATTCAATTCATTGGGCAATCATTACACCTAAGTCTGTACACACCTCTCTTATGCAAGGGATCTATATGATCTTTATTATTGATGAGTTGGTCTCTAAGGAGGTGTAATGTCCTGAAGGAGACATAGAAATAAGGTCTCAAAATATTAGCAATTTTATAAGATAACGGTCCTAGGGCATTGAAATATAATATTTCTCTTTATTAATTGACAGACTACGACTAGTATCTATCAGGTAAGCTGAAATCTCTCTAGTTTTGTTTATATTTTTTTGTAATAATTTATCTGTTATTAGGATTAAAATTATTCATTAAAGATAGTATTGCTTAAGTATGTTGATTTCTTTATTAAAGGATTCTTTCGTTAGATTTAGATTTACCAACCTGTGTATGTAGTTATGAAAAGCTGCATATTTTTGAGTAAAGAGATGGTTTGACTGTTAATTAATTACAACACCACAATGTGTTGGTTAGTGATATATTTCAAATAGTAATTTGTTATCCATATAAGTGTAGATAATGGTAACGCCCAGAAAGTTAATTTCTAAAGTAAATTTCATGGTACGTTTATGGTATCTTTTTATTTTCCTGATACATTTTCTAAATTATTAATTAATTATTTTTGTACACTAATTTACACATTTTCATCCATTTTATTTTTCATTTCAACTTTTCAACAATTTTAATTAATCACATTATTTTAATTTCTAGTTGGATTTCTTCGGCTGACCTGGAGATGTCCTTTAAGTGGATGAAACCGGTTGTACGATGTTAAAGAATTTGTGACCTTTTCCCTATCATTTACCTTGCTATAATTTACACACACAGAGTCAAAAACCATGGATTACATAGATAATAGTTGTTATGATGGCAATTATATTCGCGTTTAACTCATGTACCTTCAACAAAAGTCTACCTCCACTGATGATTTAAGATTTTCAACACAAATAGATAGTAACGCAACGCGAATAGAACACAAAATCTCTACGGTACGTCCGTTTGTTTTGTGTTTAACGCAAAGGGACAAATGAACAAAGCTCTTACAGCTTATTGTATCAAGAAGCCTTTGTCGCAAAATTATTTACTCTATAAATGTCAGTGCCAGAGTTTGGTTTCGTTTTCATTATACAAAAACGTTTACAGTCTTATATAATATACTACAAGACCTCCCTGAACGAGTTTCATTGAACCAATTCCATTGTAAAACAGAAATAAAAAGATCGTTACAGATTTCTGCGGCTTACGACTCGACTTAACGATTGCCGATGTCGTGATTTCGAATGCTGGCATAGTTGCCCCGTAATTTCGTACAACGATGTTGAAGGAACGTTTCATCATATAATTCGCCTTGATGGGTGTATTTATGACGGGCTGTATGGAACGAACTTGCGTGCGCTCTTTCGTTTTTTATTCTACGTTTCTCAGTGAAAACATTGTGCCATTATTATTTTATGTAACCGGCTCCTGAATTCCTAACTCGGCGCTCTCGGATTCATTTTACGTGGCTGTATGATGTTACATTTACGGATTAGTTAGTATTCGACGGTAGGTAGGTCGACTTAAATGTAAATAAGCGGAGGTTTTAAAACAAAACGTGTAGCGCATAAATATTTAAGCAATGGGAACATGAAGTGTTTGAAATTTAGAGCGTTATTTGACGGTACATTTACATGGGAAATACCGATGGAATAATGAACCCTTAATTCTTATTGATTGTAACCGTATGTATAAAGACGCTTAGAAATGGCAATTTTATCGTATGTCGAAGCTGTTTTAAGTCGTGTGCAAGAATGATTTTTATGTCAAAGGGTTTGTTTGTTTGTTTTATAAACATACTGCTGTGGACGAACACCCAGTTTTCGCGAGAGTTTTTTTTTAAGTTGCATAGTTTTTGTCATGTTACTCCGTTCAGCCTTTATCAATGTTTCGAGAGAATTTTCACAGATGTAGATTTTATTTTTTTATAAGATTAAGTTAATGAGTTAATTGTTTGAATTATTTATTTAGTGTTAAGTTTTTTTTTAATTAATTTCACTCTTTTAGATGTATTTTATTTGCTCTTGTATGTTAACGCCTTTTCTTTTATATTTTGCTGGAGATTTTGTGCGTTGCGTTGTACGCAGCTGTTATTGTTTGAAAAACGACTGTTCAACTTTGTCACGCAGTTCCTTGGTTGACTGTCAGCGTGAGTACATGTATTTTTAAATTCATTGCTGCCATTTTGTATTTCATTTTGACTTCGTAATTTAATTCGCATAAATTGTCTTTTATATAGCTAATCAAGGAATTCGCTTTATAATAATTGTTGTTGTATTGATGTGTGCACATTTTAGATATAAGATCATTTATTATTTTTGTTCGGGAAGATATTTTAGTTTAAAGAGTTAATTTTTCGTTTTTAAATTTTGCTGTTTCGTTTTTAATTATCTATTACCTCGGTTTGGGTGAGTAGAAGCTTTGTGCTTGCATTTAAATTTTTCTTTTGTTAGTTACTAGAAATTGTCCACGTTTAATTTAGTTTGTTTTATTTTGATACCACGTGGATTGATTTGAAAGATATTGGATTATCTCTCTGTTCAAATTTATCTTTTGCTTTGATATAGGAAATGGCATTGCCCTATTGTAATTTAGAATCACGTGCAGTTTTTAAATTTATTCCAGAACCCTCTGTTCACGGTTTTTTTTTTTCTATTTTCTGTAATTACCTTGTTTTTTTTTTCTATTTTTTTATAATAAATTTTTGATTGTTAATTAACGTTGTTGAGTTAAAATTCTGTTGTTTTATTTTTAATTAAACCTTTTCAATTTTTGGGGTAATTAAGAAAGTCAGTTTTCTATCACCCACAATTTACTTTTCGTGATTAGATTCAAGTTTTAATTTGCGAGGGTAACTCTGAGGTAATTGTTCTTTTGCGTCCATTTAATTTTTATCCGTTGAGCTAGCTAATTTAATTTTTCCTTTTTCATTTTTTTTTAAATTTCGTTTTGCATTTTTAAATTCGGTCTATGCACAGCAATACGAAAAAAATAAGTTTAAGGAAGTCACTATCGTTTTTCGTTTTTACGGTAAAGTCCATGTATTTATTTACATTTTTGTAGCTCATGATTTTATTTAAAGGAAAACCAAAACCGGCATGAAAGTTTCTGTTAGTACTCGTTATTTTCTTAAAGATTAGAATGAAGTGCTTTTCCTAATATTTTCGTAAGCAAAATAACGAAATTCCTAAAATTCACTGCAATCTATCTTTTTCTTGCAGAATAGCCGCTAAAATCAATTAAATCACCTGTTATTATCATTACTATGATGCCATTCAGATGTTCATATTAATTTTTATCATTTTAGAGGAGAAAAAAGAGATGTGTCCTATCTATATGGAGGAAAATTAAAATTTTCATGATTCGAGCCTCCATTGTGTGCTTACTTGCTGTGGATTGTAACTGATTCAGATTTGGTGCATTGTGCAAACTTATACGTGACAATGTAATAAGTGAATTACGAATTGTAAATTTACAAAATAAAATGTAGATTTTGATTACTTTTGCATTAGAAAATCACATAACCAGAGCAAGAATAATCCCGTATGTGGTGACTGATTCAAATATTTGTTTTTGACATCTGTCAGGAGAGGGTCCCAAACAACAGCCAACTATTATGCCCATAAACCTTAATGAAAAATTGAATGTAACACTATCCAATCACTTGGAATAGTTCAATGTAAGGTGATTACGGACATATTCTTTAATTTGTTTGCCCGACTAGGAGCATGTTTCTACGCATTGGCGGCGCTCTTAGGTATATGTTATTAATATTTCATAGCATTCAAATATTCTCGTCCAGGCTTTAGTACTAATTCTTAAAAGAATGTATAATACCTATTTTAAATGCGGTTTAATTGCTTATAATAACAACAAAAGCAGTGAAAAAAGATTCTTTAACTCAAAAAAATATTTCTTTGTCGCTATTTACAAGAACTATTTCTTTCAGTTAAAACATAAAATAAAAAACAAGTGTGTTTTAGTGTTTCAGTGTTTGTGCTTTAAAAGTCCTATATAACAATTTTATTTATTGTACAAATCAATGTTTATAACTTTAAATTTTGACAATTCTTAATTTATTTTTAATTGTAAGTATTGCTTCTAAAAATATTTTTTTTAAAAGTTACTGAATATTTAAATATTTAAGTTAATGGACCATTATTTCAATCCCTTGTTTCCTCAAAAAAGATAGTTTAACTTTAAGAAATATTGACATACAGGGCGGAATTCCAGAACCTCCTTACAGTGCTCCTTTAACCTTCCTTTAAAAAGGAGGATTAAAGCGTAAATGCGTCCTTATTTATAAAACCCAATTCACAGACATTTTTTTTTTTGTATTGCTTTAAGAAGGAAGACCATTTTGGGGTTTTTTAAATTTAAATGCTTAATTTAAACTGAAGTAACACACACGTATTTTATAAATAGTTACTAACTTCACATTAGATTGAGGGCATGTTTTTTATTAAAAGATGTGAAGTCGGCTATCGTGATCAGACGGTTTATAAATATCGACTTTATTGATTCATGTTTCTAGTAGATTGCATGTTACAATATATACGTGTGAAGAAGGGTGTGGGAATTACACACGTATGTACATTGAAACGTCAACATTTATTACAAGTGCTTGATTATTTGTAATCTTGTACATATTTTGTAATAATATATACATATATATATATATGTCAAAAATGCGTCGTCGGCATTGGATAAAACGTTATTAGAAATAAAAAGCAGCCATCTACAATTAGCGACGTTTCGATTAATTTATTTAATCTTTATCAAGCTGAAATATAACAAAATTTGTAAAATAAGACAAACAACACGTTAAAAATGCATCTTACCTAAGTAGCGATTTCTTAAGAAATCGCTACTTAGGTAAGATTTCTTAAGAAATCGCTACTTAGGTAAGATGCATTTTTAACGTGTTGTTTGTCTTATTTTACAAATTTTGTTATATTTCAGCTTGATAAAGATTAAATAAATTAATCGAAACGTCGCTAATTGTAGATGGCTGCTTTTTATTTCTAATAACGTTTTATCCAATGCCGACGACGCATTTTTGACATACCTTGTGGAGGATACGACAACTTTTTCATCATATATATATATATATAATATATTGAAAGAAGTAGAAAGTGCTTTAATAAATAAGAATAGAATTTATTGTATGTATATTTTGTCTTATGGCTTTTTTTTTATTTAATTTAATTTACCTTTTACAAACAAAATACACGTACAAAATCACTACTTAACTCACCTGACACTGTCAGTCGCATAAAATCGCGCAAAGTAACATTGGGGGAACAGGTATTCCTTTTTCAGTTACATTTTGTGTTATTAAAGGAAGTCGCTGATTGTGTATTACTTCTTCTTATTTTATATTACTAGTCTTCTTATAAATTCTGCGTCATTTTTTCATTGGATTTGGGATTGATAATAAACATTTGATTGACATTTCGGACGTGGTCCATAAATTTAATAAAATCTTGTTAATCAATAATTTGTGCCTTGTTTACTTATTTTTAAATTATTTCTATTAAAATTCGGGGCTCTGTTTAAGAGAACTTAAAAGTTACTCTGTGTCTACTTTAAAATTCCCATCAGTTGGTCGAATGGTGAGAGTTTTTTAGTAATGTTGCTAAACAACTAGACAGTTAATAGGGTAGCACGTGTTTATGAATGAATATTTTATGCTCTTACGTGGTCGGAATTAGTGTTAAACTACAAATATTTAAAATATAGATCTTTAATTTAATTACTCTTGGTTAGAATAATTAGGATTAAGTTATTGTTAAATATTAGAATAGATACTGCTGTTGTTTTATTTGTTTTTAGGTCATTACTTCTTTTCCTGTTTCAACTTCCAATGTGTGAAAAAGGAGGCGCAAGGACGGCAAGGCTGTCGAAATTTAAGGAAACGCGGAGGCTGCTTCTTCAGCACTCAAAAGGATAATAATAATTTGCGGCTATGAGTAATAAGGTCTGGGACTTCTTCCCAGATCTCCCAGAGTAAGGTTTTTGCCATGGTTTTCGCTTACTCCGTGGCAATTGATTTTATGTAAGTATATTATATATAATCAATGTCCTTGGTGAATGCTGGGAGATAAAGAAAGTCGTTCCATGGGCGCATTTAATAATAATTGATAGTTGACCGATTTACAGTAGACTCGCGATTATGTGAATTAATCACATTTCACATATTCCATCATTTCACAAAAGTAGTATTCATATGGTCGCGAGGCTACCGTATTATATATTTGTTATTAAGAATCATAGGGAAATTATTTAGTTAGAGTAGAAACATTTCAGTTGTTCTGGAACCCATATAGTACTTAGAATAGGTAGCCTCGTGTAGTACCTTTTTTAGGTGGAGCACGGGGTTGGGATAATTTGTAATAATTTAGTTTTCATAAAAGAAGTGTGTCTACCTTAATAATTTACAATTAGAGCCTTAACTTTTATCTGCCTTGCATTAAAAGGAAGGTTTGTGAATTGCAATATTGATAGTTTAAGGGAAGTCAAAGAGCACCTTTACTGCCTAAAGGAAACTACTTTACATTACCTGTTTAAGGCAGATTTTTGAATTAGAATAACTTAGTTGCTACTTAGGGGTAGCGCGATATCAAGAAAGCAGCTTTCGTCAAGGTTTATATTGCTTCCTTTACACTCTACAAGTTCTGATATGTCTATCAAAGTTGGTTCTAGATCAAAGCAGTATCGGAGATTAGACGGCTATCAAAAAATCAGTTGCGTCTGCTCCGACCTTCAAACCAGGTTCGAAATATCAGATCTAAGATTTTGCATCATCTTTAATAATGACCAAAAGATTTAGATGTAACAAAAATAATGATGTTGATGAAATTTTAAGATTGATAATTATATTTATTTAGAAATACATGTACCTATATGAAAAATGTCGCTTTAAAGAAAAAAATACACTAAAATTTTGCTTGATATTAAGTAAAAGTATTACTAACATCAAACAATTATTGTTTTGTATCAAGTACCATATTTTATAATACTAACACATAAAATCAATTTAATTGGTGGATGAACATATTTCATGCACTGAGTGAACAGTTAATTGTATTTGTATTAACACAAATCGGTGTTTACTTTGACCAAATTTTACTTCTCAACCAATAAAAATAACAGCATTAATCTTTATCTTCGTTCATACAAAAACGCCACTTCGCCGTATTCATGTGAAAATTGTTGTTCAATTTACCACTTTTTGGTTGAATTAATGAATGTGTTTTTCTGAGTGCAGAAATTTGAAATAATATTTGGTAAAATGAATATATTGGACATCTTAACCATTACCTGCATTTGTTCAAGAAAATGTAGAAATTTAGTTTGTGTTTAGGATTTAAAAAAATATCAAAATTTACATAAATAATGTTATTCTATTGACGTAACCATAAACAAATCTTCCTGTTCTTTTTAACGCATGATATGAGAGAATATTTTGAAATATATACTGATTATTATCAATGGACATGAAAATTCGCGTCCTGAATAAAGTAATAATGATTACTGAAAAACGCTTATTTATAGACTAAAAGAATGCCTAAACACCTACATAGGTACATCTATAAAAGCTTTTACCGTTACAATCCTCCTGGTGTTTCCCCAAATTCTCATAATACAATATTTTATCGGTCACCATCTGGCTATTGTGCGGAGTGCTACAGCAACGTGTTGCTTCCTACGAACGGAAGATGGTTACTGCCACTTTTTCCGTTCTGAGAAAGTTCCGAATCCGGAATGTCCAGAAATAAAACCGACGATCAAGTCACAGAGGAACAACCAGCGTTCCGAATCGATATTCGCAACAAAGTGCGGCGCCCGTCGAATAGTTGTTCGACTGTCGTTCGCAAAATGCATGCAGTTATGAACAAGTCCGACGCCGGGCGGTTCAAGGCGATTGCCCAGTCAAGTTTACGGGGGTAGGAGGTCGGAACCGGCGGCAGAAAAATTTCCTCGGACGTCCTTAATTAGCCGCTCCAATTGCAGCCGTTTAAGTTTCCGGACGGCCTTGGATACACGCGGCTCGTCTAATGGGATTAAGTCGTGCTGGGCGCGCGAGGTAAAGGTAGTTAGGGGGGAAAATTGCGGTAAATCGCCCGTAAATACCACATAATTGAATTTAAGTCTGAGTGCCGTTTCAGGCGCCGGGACAGATTCGATTTGTGTAAGGAGATTTTGCAGGATCGTAATGGTTTATGATGGAAAATAAAATTGTGAGTATATAGACTATTTCGATTAATATATTCACTACAAGCATCTCGTAAATGATAAGAGATATGGGGTTGAATAATGATACAGTTTGGGCGGGATGTCAGTGCTTATATTTTCTAAGTGAAAAAAAAAATTAGTATCTAAAATAGTATCTAAGTTGAGCGCTGTAACTTTTTTATTAATATATCTGCGTTTTGTATTATATTATTTGTAATATTTGTAAGTTACGAACGTCAACATAACACCTCTATTCATTGCGGTGCCGGTGTTATATGATTTAGTATTGTTTATGCGTCTATGGATTAGGTACATAGAATGCATACGCGCACGTGCGTATCATCAACGTTTTCATTCGTTTGTCCGTTACATGTTATAGTTTATAATAGTATACGATTAGGGCAGATTAGGGTTAACTGTGTAATTAATTGTTGCGGAGTGTGTTTTAGATTTTGTGGTGACTACGAGGTAAGCAAAACTTTGAACATGTCATGGCATTTATAAGATAATTGGAATGCTCAATATCGCTATGTACAGAAACCGTTTAATAATATAATTGTAGGAATTTTATTCATCATATATGTACTGCATCTACCAGATAAATTGCTAGTTGATTTGCTTAAGAGATTCATCTCGGTAGATAAGCGCCATAACCTCAAATAGAGGTTAGAATACGTTGTGTTGTTTTATTGTTTGTACGTAGAATGTTTTCAAATATGATGAATGATATAATTATGAAATAAAGTAAAAATAAGTATCGTAAGTATTAGAATGTAGCTACCACTCCAATTATTGTAAATGTTCCAAATGTATTAGTAGGTGTTGATAATGTTGTACGATGTTTTATTCATGGTATGATCTAATACAATTGGCATTGTTTTAGAGGCCACAAGGAAACGCCATGAGAGCGCCACTACCGAAGATATGAAAAAAGCCATAGGGTTGTACCTGGCACCAGCCAAGGCTAGACTTAAAAATGAGTATTTTTCATTTTTATTGGCTTATTCAAATAAAATGATAATAAATACGTTTTTTTTTTTATTTAGAACACTTCAATTAAAAAATAGTGATTAATTTGATAAACCTTCAGTATGCCTTAAAAGATGCCAGAATTATTGATTATTAACTTGTATGGTGAGTGTGAAAAAAGTTCTTGCCTTTTAGACAACTCTATGTATATTTCAACTTTTAGTTATCGACGTTATACATTCTAAATAACCAAGAACAATTTTAGTTCATTTCGACAAATTAAATAGATTGCATAAAAAATCTCAATCTCCATATAAATATTTTACAAATATTTTAGAAAAAAATATGAAAAATATATTCAAAAAGCTCTCACGAAAAATATTTATAAAATATATTAACCATATTTACTGCAACATTTTAAAAAATATATAGTAACATTACCTTGTTTACAAAAATGTTTTTTGACTTTTAAAAATTCTAATTTTAAATTACGTTTAATTTGATTATTATTGAACTTTGTAAGTATTATTTAAATATTTTATTACTATTGGTTCATATTCTTTGTAATATTGTAGATGTCCTCCTGAGGAAGTCATAAATATATGACGAAATATTGAGGCTATTTAGCAGTTTTATTTTAAAGACCGTATTACCCATATAACTTAGTTTATTTTTTAAAAATATCTATGTAATATTTCTGGCTGTTAGGGTATCTAGTGCCGTTCTTTGGTGTGTCTAATGTAGAAAATTGCAAAGTAGGTTGATAAAACTAATGAATATTGGGTTTTAGATAATAACCAAATTTGGCTTATGTTTCCGTAGACGAAAATGAACTAATATTTTAGTTTTTCGAAAGCAAAGGAGGGGGCGATATCAATGTAAGCTTTAATTTATAAATCGAAAGTCGCGAAACAATTATGTAGGGGAAAGTCCTCTAGTACTGGTCAGTCGCCAATATTAGCTAGTTGTTGGTACAATCAGTTAGCACTAGATGGCAACATAAAGGTATGTAGAAAGAAAAAAGAAGCGTTAAAGTAAAAGTAATCAAATTGGGCAAACGTTTACTAAATGTCTAAGGTTGGCGCCACACTCGACGTAATTCCGCAGCGTAATTCGCGGATCTAGTTTAAACTTATGCTGATATTTTTGAGTTGTTGAAAGAATATCTCAGTGATTTTTTGCAATGTTTAACCATTCATAACTCTGTGGCCGATACTGGCAGATCCTATCTAATGTGTATGTTTTGTTATAAACATAAGCATGAATCAGATAAAATGTCTTCTTTTGCCTGAGGAAGCTGAGGTAGAAGGAAGCATGTTGCCAAAATATAATTTAATAAACAATAGATTGGACCAACACCATATTTTATTCTTATTTTTATAGTAATTGATATATATATACCTACTTCAATGACAATTTACTATAACTATAAATATACAGGAGGGTGTTTATTTAGGAATGTATCAAATTTTGCAAATAGATATATTGTCTATTATCTCTAAGCAAAAAAGCTTAAAGGCATTTTTAAAGTTATCTTGAAGCCGGGCGCCTCACCGCCAGCAAAGCAATGCATAATTTGGCGGAAACCACAACAAATACCGGCCTGTTTTGATGACTAAATGTATTAAAATATCCATTTGTCCCATTTGTGTTGCACCAAAAGCAATCTGAGAAAGTCTTACTCTCCAATACTTATTTTTCTAATCGTGCTTGTTTTATGAATGAACAAACTCATTTATTTCATATTTATTTTAATTTCAAAACGGTCTTAAAGATATTTAACTGCAGCATCATGAGTTATTTATTGGCAACTTCTTACATTATTCATATTAAGTCACTGTCCAGAGAATCATTACGTGTTGTTATGCAACGGTATTTTGTCAAACTTTGTTTTAATATTTATTTAAAAATTCTGCTCGAGTCAGTTGCTATTGCAATGTCTATTTAGACCAATCACTTTTCAAACTTTTATCATCTTCAGTTTCTCATGTATGTACTGCTGTGGTTTGGCACCCCGGGGTTTGTAAATTCAGTGTTATTTTATTAATAGAAATTAATCTTTATCGATGCGTCGGGCAAATTCTCTCAGAAATTAATGTCTTATTTTTGGATAAGATTTGTTATTGATTTTATTGTTGGAATTGTTTTAATTGTTCTGTTTAAATTTAAATTCATTCAGTTGTACATTTTGCGTTTACCAGTATTGTATATAGTTCATTGTAATATTCTAGTTTTTATTTTCTTTGCGATTCATGCGCTGCTTTGGCACGCAATTGTAAATTTTGTATACATACGACCGTGTTACCCAGAGGCTCAGTTTCTTGAAAGATTTCGGAGTAAGTACATGTTATTTATTTTCTTTGATGCCATTTTGGTAATTTCATTTTTATTTAAAATGTAGTTCGTTTAATTTGAAATTTTATCATCCTTCAAGGAACTCTTTAATTAATAATTGCTGTTGTATTTTATTGTGTACACATGTCGGATGTAAGATCAGTTATTATATTTTGTTCTAGAAGATATTGTTTTTTTAGTTTAAAGAGTTTAATTTTTCCGTTTCTTTGTTTTCAAATTAGTTTTCTTTGTTAATCACCGCGGATTAGGTGAAAAGAAGCTTTGTGCTTGTGATTAAATTTCAATTTTAAATATACTTGTTTTGTCCACGTTTAAATTTAATTTTAGTGTGTTGTAATTTTGAAACCACGTGGATTTTTTGTGAAATAGGATTTTCTTCTAGAACAAATTTACCTCTTTTGTTTGTTGAAGGATTTGCCTCGTCCTTTTTAATTAATCTTAAATTCATGGTTTTATTTCTGCATCATTGTAATTAAATGTTTTTTTTTCTTTTTTTTTTTATAAAAATAAATTTAATGATTGTTAACGTCATCCAAAATTTCTGTTCTTTTATTTTTGAATCAACCATTTCAATCTTTGGGGATTTTAAAGAAAGTCAATTTTTCAAACGCCCACATTTTATTTTTCATGATTAGTTCAATTCTGAGAATAACCCTGAGTTTGAGAGCACTTTTGCGCCCTTTAATATTTTTATCCTTTGAGCTAGCTAGATTAAATTTTTAATTTTTTTTAATTTCACTTTTCATTTATGCTGGTATCATCAGTACACAGCAGTACGTAACATATAGATTATACACTGCGAAAATTTGCATGTATCACGCCTATCTAAAGAGTCAACTCGTTTTATATCCGTGATGCTTATTATTAGTTCAATCGATATTTTTAAGGAAAGGTTTCTCACACTAATGATAAGTAAACTTTACCTTGAGGCTACATATTCTTTTACAATATACAAACAGTGTGCTATTATTATAGGAACAATGCTCGTAAAGTTAATGTATTTTGCGTATCAACGTGTCTACATTACAGAGAAGTACTTTTATAAAGGCCATCTGGAATAACTTTGGAATGATGTAAGTCAGAATTTTTAAAAAGCTATTTTAATTATGAACTGATGATTAAATATTATTATTATCGCGTATTTATTTAGATATCAAAGTTTTATAACGTTGCATATACATATGAATAAATCGGTACCTTAATGCTATAAACCAAATTAACTTCACTTTTTTGCTGAAAGGTATTAATGTACTCTGACTATCGAAAATCAGAAGCTTTTCCCTGAAATAATGACAAAAATTACGAATGCCTATCTAGAATATTTTTGCTGTTATCCAAAATTAAACAATATTAAATCTTCCTACGGTTCATTGCTTTTATGGTTTATAAACTGTAAATTTTAAGATGGGCAGAATAGAACAGAAAAAGATTTTTACTTTTCAAAAGAGAATCATAATCTTGTTTAATGTATTTCTTTTTGGAATTTGAATTTTTAAGTAAGTTTAAATTTGTATGTAATAATTAAATACGAATGTTATTTTTTAAACGGACAGCATTCTTAAAAGAAGATATTTAAAGAGTTTAATACTAACTAATCTATTTATTGGTGTGCTAATTCTGTGCCAAAAATATGATCTTCTATTTGTCCTATATTCATTTTAGCCTTTCTGGGATCGGTTTCTAATCACCTGCACGCACGTTGCTTTGCACTATGAGAATTTGGGCTTTTAATTTATCTAAGGTGTATGAGTGAAGTGTACAGTTAAAAAAAAACGAAAAAAGACCGGTGATTTGGCGTGAATCAACATATAAATGAAAAAATATAAAAATATACCAGGTAAGCTTGAATTAACAATAAAATAAAGTTTACATTATATACTGGATCAGTTTTTTATCTTGAGACATGGAATATCTTTAAAGCACTACATCAAATCAAAAAAAGATCTTAAAAGATTTGTTGTAATGTAGGGGGCTCATTGAATGGTGCAGAACTAGATCCCCCCCCCCCCCCGAGTGAGAGGGGGACAACCTTGAAATTAAATGGGAACCCCCATTTTGTATTGCAGATTCGGATTCTACGCCATTAAGTATGTAGTTTTTGTTTGAAACTTTTTTTCGATTCGTAACATTGCGCTGTAGTCGTAAAAAACATGATTGTGAACGTCTAGGAAAAATACACAAAAAAGAAAAGCAAGCAAACATGATTTTGTGTTTTTCTTTTATTTTAACATAAACTAACATTTCAAAAAGCCATGTGTTCGAAACTGTGCCCCTTCACTTCGATACATTTAATTTATTCGCAATTGGAATGCTGTTCAACGTTACAAAACCGTACTTTATTCAATACTTGACAAGCTGTGAATACCTTGCACATTGTCCGATCCCCATTTAGATTATTAATTATTAATCCAATACAAATTAGTTAGTGTTGAATATTTGAACAGGAATGGAGGCTATGAACGGTAATAAAGTAAAGTTCTTCGTTGCTGAATGGCTTTTTAAAATGTTATTTAATGTTAAAATAAAAGAACACAAAATCATGTTTGCTTGCTTCTCTTTTTTTGTGTATTTTTTTAGACGTTCACAATAATGTTTTTTGCGATTACAGCGCAATCTGTTACGAATCGAAAAAACAGTTTCAAACAAAAACTACATACTTGATGGCGTAGAATCCGAATCTGCAATACGAAATGAGGGTTCCCATTTAAGATTTCAAAGTTGTCCCCCCTCCCACTCTGGAGGGGGTGAGGTGGGGGATTGAGTTCGGCACCATTCAGTGAGCCCTCTACATTATAACAAATCTTATTAAGATCTTTTTTGATTTGATGCAGTGTTTTAGAGATATTCCGTTGCTCAAGATAAAGAACTCACCCCTGTATAAGGCTATACTTGGCACCTATTGCTAAGATGGTCTATTTTTATAGGCATTTTTAACAAATTCAAAAATTTGCCTGTGGAGTAGGCAACCGAGTATGCACTTCCACTTACAATTGAAGATACGAGTGGATGAAGGTGCTATGTCGCATTTTAAAAACTGTCTTTTTTGCATGAATCAAGGTGTTTTGTACCCATCTCTCACATAGCACCATCGAAAATTCAAGAAATTCAAGAACACTCGAGTCTTGTGGATGTATGAAGCGGTTATGTTACACTACTTTTGAAAAAAATTACATAAAAAAACTTAATTTCTGAAAAAGTTTGATTTTGTAACATAACACCTTCATCCACTCGTATCTTCAATTACTTCTTCAATTGCCTTTGAAACCTGTTTTAAATGATTCTAAATAAATAATATTCCATAACACCGCATATATTTGTAAAACAGCCAGCTGAAATTGATTAAGTCTATAATTACACCAGACGTAATACAATATGACTAATGAGGAATGAATAGTGATTATTTGACTATTCTTATTGACATGTTAAACAGCAACAACATAAGCAAAAGCAATAAATTGTAAATACATTTTTTAACCAATTTAATTATTTAGCAAATTTTTGGCTAAATACTTTAGGTGTTACATCTAATCTTTATTCGGTTTTCTCACATTATTTTTTGCCGTGTAACTCAACAAACATAGGAGGTGAATTTCTAATAATATAATAGAATAAGTTAAAATGCCTACTTATATGATTGTTTCTTCACAAACAATGAAAGATCATGATCTTGACTTACCTGATTCGTGGTTGCCCAACTTCAACTTGAGTTCCTCGATCGTGGAATCTCGGACAGGTGGCGTCGTCGTCACCTCCTTCGTCAAATCCTGCAAAAGGAGAAAGCCAGATATCAGTGTCCGAGTAGCGAGATTGAATCAGACAGTCGGAGGTGCGTACGATAGTCTCTATATACGCGGGAATAAACACCTTTTTTATTTTTATCCGCCAATGGGGAGAGCAACGTCGCCGTCGTTTGTAGCGCGCCAGCAGTCTTTACGGTGGCGATAAAATCAATCGTCCCTGCTGCCTACGCCATCGGTAGGTGCGTAAATATTTAACCAATTAATTCAAGTGGGTTTAGCACTCAACAAGCTACTCTTGCGTACCCCCGCGCGGGTGAAATCACGGTAATGTATACTAGCGTCGTTTTTTTTTTACGCCCTACCCTATTGCGAGGTGTTAAAGCGGTTAATTTATAATTGCTGGACGGATCAAGGACACACGCAAACACCGAACGAAAAATGCAAACATTCGCGTATTTGGTTTACAAGTGATTAGTTGCTTCAAAAGAGAAAAAACATTTTTCTGGTCAGAACAACAATTGCCCAACAGAAAAAAAAGAAGATATATTTTTAGATTGACTGTTGTTACCATTCGTTGCTATGATTTCAACTGCTTCAAGAAATACACATCTTCTCCTTCAGACATAGGGGAAGGTGGGGCAAGATGGGAACATTAAGCTTTAGAACACTGCATCAGGATTGCAAATTGATATACAAGGTTTTAAGTGCGCTTGTTGTAATCTTTAAACATTTATCTGCTGATGGATGAATTTACAATTTTTCGATGGGTACTCTTGATGTTGTGAGAAAATTTTGAAAAGATATGTGTAAATACACCATCTTGCCCCACCATGGGGGCAAGATGGGTTCCAGGTGAGTTAAGAATGAGTCGTATCATAAATCTAGGTAATAGGTAAAAAAAAAAAAAAATAGATTCTTAAAATATTCTTAAAAACATGCAGCAACAAATCTTAAACTCTTTAAAGCGGAACTATTTAAAATAATGAAAAAAAAAAAAAAACAATAACGATAGGAATATTAAACTTAATCTTCACAATTGAGACAATAGAAGACGAACTCATCCACGTTATTCGCACAGCCTCAATGTACCCAACCTCGCTATCCATGGCATTGTATCAATACTTCCCCTTACAATATTAACATTGAGCGTCATCTTCCTCAACACAAGAACTTGATTATTTCCTTAACGTTTTCTAAAAATCTATCTCTTTGCTTTCCTCACAAAATTCGGCTTCTTGATCTCTTCTGTTTTCTTCTTTGTCATTTTTTTTTCCTTTAACTCTCCCTCAGAACTTCTAGTTGCCTTAGGGATTCTCCAGACTTCTATTTTTCTATTTTTTCTATTTTTATACGTAATGCTTATAAAGATTGTTGTCTTTCCCTTGTTACGCTTTGATTGAACACCTGTACTTTATTCCTAACATGAGAAATAGGCATTATGTCTTCGAGAAAGCATAATGGCATATCCAGGCACAACGGACCAGACTGAAGAGTGAGATAGTGATGTCCCCATACCAAATAGCCCCATTTTGCCTCTTTGGGACATTCTCTGGTTATGTTATAATAACATATTAAATATTTGAAATAAACAAATAACGCGCTATAGAAAATACATGCAATACATGTCAATTAATAAGCACAAAAATGTGTAGTTGTAAATAATTTACTTATGCTTCCGATATTGGCCGTTGAACTCACCATCAAAATAATACCGAAATTCTGGAAATTGCAAAGTTCACGCACAAACAGCAATAACTTTGTTATTACGACTAGTAAAGTTTCCTACATTACAACAAACATAAAACAGCACTTGTCAATATTAGGACTGCTATTATTTGACAGATGCTTACTGCCGTTTTGTAGATAAGACGATGTCCCCATCATGCCTCGTGGCCCCATCTTGCCCCACCTTCCCCTACATATTTGGTGTTTATTTGATTAGGGCAATGATATAGTTTCAAAATTGCTTAGCCTTGGGTTTTGCTGTACTTGGATAATTTTAAATACTTGACGTGTTTAGTTTCTTTAATTTAATTGTTATAATAATAAATTATTGCTAACTATGTTCTTTGCTATTATTAAAATAATTAAATTTCGTCATGCTTATGGGGTAATGTATGTGGATTTGGATTGCAGTATCCACAACCAATGGACGAAATTAAAATATTTCATTACTGAAATCTTATACAATGGCATGCAGATTGATTCATAATCAACCATCGCCATGGGGTTTTCGCTTATCATTCCAGATACGGATGGTCACTGATTGGATGGAAAATTTAGCAAACTGGTCAAATTTTGTGTTAGTTATGAATCCGGACAACTAAAGTTTTGCTCCTTGGTCTTGAGTATGTTGTGTAAAAAAATAGGGTAATAAACATTTTTGCTCCTATACTTTAGGCAACACAAGTATTTTTGTGCATTTTTCTCTCAATTAATTCATTTTTTGCAGGTTAAATTTCAGGTAAAAACCATCGTGGTTCATAATGTCGTATTATATCATCAGCTTTAACTACAAAGGTTCCCGTTTCTAATTTACTTCACCGTTTTTGATTTACTTCAATTAATATTTGTTTGAGTACTTGATTTAGAAGTGAATTTGTACAATTTAAAAAATATTTTAACCATTGACGATAACTTTTTATTGCTTTCATATTCTGACCTGAGGATGTACTTTTGATGTACGAAAACGATCGAATATAATTTCCAATAAAAAATTTGTGAGTAAATTGACCCCACACACGCTTTTCTCCCACTTAATGATGATTAACTAACACAGAGCCATCATCGATAATTAAAATGTTGCTACATTAATTTTTTGCTTAGTTTTTTTTTTCTTTTTTATTTCATGTGGACTATGTTGAATTGTGGTATAGCTAGATTAGATTAGATTAGGATTGGGGTGGCCTATCGACCTGTTTCACTGCGACCTTTTCAGATCTATTGTGATCCCCTTATTCCTAGAGGGCGCTCTTTAATTTTGCCCTCTTAATTAGGCCTATCATCTTTGAGAGTGGCTTCTTTATGTAGCTACTAGCTGCGGGGTTTTCCTCCCCCATTACTAGAAACCTTGTCCTCGCCAGGCCTTCACATTGGCGCTGTACATGAACTGGTGTTTCTTCCTTCTCTTGGTAGAATCTGTAGGTTGCGTCATCTGCCAGGCCTATGTTGTACATATGCCTATTTAGTCTACAGTGACCAGTCAACAGACCTACAATCATTTTGACAGTCTTCCTCTCTTTATTCAGTAGATCTCTCGTGAATTCAGGCCTCTGCTCCTTTAGGAACTCTTTTGGCTGTCTTTGTCCCGGTGATTTTTGCCACCACTCTCTGGACTGATTATGTATCCATTCATTGATGGATTTTTTAATTTGCGATTTAGTAGTGCCGAAAGAGGGGACGGCTCCAACGAATTGCCTGGACAGCTCGTCCGCCTCCTCATTTCCTCTTGCGCCCGAGTGGCTAGGAACCCAGGCTAGGGTTACTTTCCTTTGGGTGCCTACCTCATTTAGGGCGCTTACACAGTCCCAAATCAGCTTAGACTCCACGCTTGTGGAGCTAATCGCTTTAAGTGTGGATTTGTGCCAGCTTGTTCGGAAAATGTTTCTGAAGAAAATGAATACAAAATTGTGAAGATCAACAGGGGATTTTGAAAATATTGCAGAAAAATAAAAAGTTTTTTTTGAAATTGCCCTTACAACTTTTAATGTATTATGGATTTCAGCGCGTAAATATCTACTCTAATGATCCAGTTTTGTTGTGTATACAGTAAGACAGCTATTCGGCATATTATCCTCAAAATGGCCAGGAGTTTTTAAATAACTGGTCCTCAAATAAATGGAAAAGTAGGGGCACCATTTTTGGATGGCCGCTGAGATCTTCTGACTTTTCAGTGATTGGTTGTGATTTATGAGACAGTCTTACAGATATAATATATAAAAATTGCCCAACAAAACCTGAGAATATGAAATGAAGAATTCGAGCAGCCGTGGCAGTTAGAAATACCTCCTTTGCCGAGGTAGAAATGAGTATATTAACCATGCTCAACAAGCTCAATTTGTTTGATTTTGAACATTTATAATTAAAATGTTAGTTGGATATGTTTTTTTTTCTATTATTAATATTAATAATGCATTTCATTCAGTTTTGATTTTTGGTATGTAGCCGATAACCAATAACCAATCTTGATAGAATTTTATTGTTTGTATGGAAACCATTCGTCTCCTACTTACAGGGCCTTCTGCGAAACCAACAGTTAGTTTTTGTTTCTTTTGTAGATAAATCGAGGATGGATAGAGATATCGAAATGCGGTTTTCACTGATTGTAAAATTTAAAAAAATTAATGTAGCTTGTGGCACTGTCAATTAAATAGAATATATAACTGCTAAGGAAAACAGTATAGTTTACATACACCGACCTAAATGTTAGAACGATTTCTTTTTCTAAAAAAAACCTACAGAAAGTTGAATCGAACGATTCCATAAATGTTCGAATCGGCTAAACGCCTTTTAATACATATTTAGCGGGTTGCTCCCAGAAAGGATCTAAAAAAAATTAGGCACGCGATTGGCTCTGATACCCATTACTCTATACCCATTACTCTTGAAATAATTAGAAAAATGTGCCCCAAGTAGACTTTTCTTTAAATTTTTATTTCTCGAAAACAATTTCGGAGAACGGAGTTACCGTCGTCACTTCGACATCATAGTGCATTATATATTATTTTAGAAAATTACTTATTATATCCACTATCACTTTTGAAAGTTTGTTTAAAAAATAAGGAGTGTAACATACTAGAAAAGAATAAAATCCAAACATTATTACTACTACGTAACTTGATGATTTGTTATCTACATCTTAAGGTATCCTAAAGGTAACTACCGGAATCAAATAGGACAGTACCTGTACCACCAACTATATCTACTATAATTCTTATCCGTTTGATTAAAAAGTAATTGAGGTAAGTTACCAAAACCGTATTTTCTTTAGATTATGTTATTCACATTTCTCCTTTACGATATTGTTTTTAAATTAATTTAGGATCTTAATATTAGTCCCTCCAAAACGACAATTCAAAAGAAGGAGGAAGTTAGGTGGTCTTGGACGGCTAAGACCCCGGAGTGTAGAAATAAAACGGTCAGAAGAGTTGAAATATCTTGGCGCCAATCTTTATTCTAAGCTCATTTGGAATCGGCAGCTTCAGAGAATTAAAACCAGAGCGAAGACAACATTTAAGTTGGCTAGAAGAGCTCATGATAAAACATGGGGTTTAAGATCAAATATGATGTACTGGACATACAACAAACTGTTATAACTGGATTTAGCAAGATACAAGAGACTTGCGGATTTAGGAACAATAAGCGCAACGAGGACCACTCCTACAGCAGCGATGGAATGTCTACTAAATTTCCTCCTCTCCTCCTGGTGATGATAGGGAAGGCTAGAATGAAGGATCTTAGACTTTAAAACTACCAAGCGGAAGATGTGAAGATTCGACGCAATAATATTGTACATCAGGTGGAAGGTAACTTTTTGGGATTGAGATTAAATTGATGTCTACAAAATCTACTTAACAGAATTCGAGGTGAAATCACGGATCGAATAAGTTGGAATCAATCTAGCTACAGATACAGGTACGGAAAACTGATCTGGTTTACAGACGGATCAAAAACCGAGAACGGGACTGGAGCTAGAATCTACAGGTAGGTGAGAAACACCTTCCTCTAGAAAAATATGCCACTGTCTTTTAAGCAGAGGCATATACAATATTGCATTGTGCAAATGACATCAATCAGGGTTTATAAAAACAAGTGAATCTATACTGCAAGAGACAGCCAAACGATACCCCAACATACAATCAAAACTGGTTTGGCAATGCATTCGAGAACTGAATAGCTTGACAGTCAGCAATAAAGTCATTTGGGCATGATCCAATAATGAAAAACGAACAATGAACTGTTTATGTTCAGAAGAGCTTTTTAGTCCACGATATACCGAAAAGGGGATTATGTCTATCAATAATTCCTATTCGGTGTTTTGTACTGTGCCTTACCTTTTACAAAAGTATCTTCTGTGGACTGTTTCACCATGTTTAGCAGACCAGACCCTTTAAATATACAAAAATGGTTTTCTCCTTCTTTTATATGGCAGACACGAAAGAAAGTCACTAAACAAAACAATAGGTATGATATTAACTCAGCTTTTAAAGTTATAGCTCAACTTGCAGCTTTCTGATATAATACTGATTTTATGATTGAACATGAGCAAAAAACGCCCACAAGTTGTCAAAATTAAGATAATTTTTGGTAATAGCGTTAAGTTATGCATTTTCCCCCAGAAGCCTTAGGTCTAGCAGTTCCCGCGATATAATCAGACGCCACCTTTACTGAATCTCTTGATATAGTAGCCATCATCTAAAACATATGTGGGCAACAACCGGCCCGCTGTACGATTTGGTCCGGCCCGCGAGACATTTTGAAAAACCCAATTAAAAAAAAATATTACACTACTTACTCATACTCACTCCAAATGAGGAAGATCGAGTGATATAGAGTTTGTCGCTGCTCCTGCGGAATCAAGTGAGCGAGCAAGCCGAGTGGCGGCGATCATCAAAGAGTGAGGCGGCAAACATCAAAGCCTTTGGATGTTTGCCGCCTCACTGGCGGCGCAACAAAAGATTATAGCTTCTCAAATGTTCTACACTAGACGATTCTAGATCATTCCTTCATTTTGCCTTTATGAGCGGGTGGATGGCGCGAACTTTAGTTCAGTCCTATTTGAGCTACCGAGGTGATAACTTCGATAAGCCATATCCTAGTGAACTGCTAGTGCCGTTTGCTTTGTGACTTTATGTGCATCTTCAGTGCTTACTAATTATATTTTGTTATTAAGTTTATCGAACAAAAAGTAAACGAAAATGATGTCTGGTGGAAAGAAACGAAAAGTAGATACAGAGGGTCGCCAGTTTCAAGAAAAATTAACTGAAGAATTCTTTTTTATGTTGCACAGTGGTAAGCCTATTTGTTTGCTGTGTAATGAATCGATTTCAGTGATGAAAGAATTCAATATAAAGAGGCATTACTCAACTAAGCATCCTATGCTGCACTCACTGACAGGACAAATAAGAAAATACAAAATCCAGAAGCTTACCGCAAATTTGGAAAAACAGCAGCAAATGTTTCATAAACAAAGAAAACAACTTCATAATGTTGTGAAGGCTAGTTTTATAGTTAGTTCAAAATTGGCAAAGCCATTAAAACCATTTGCCGAAGGAGAATTTATCAAGGAGTGTATGTTAGAAGTTTGTAGTCTTTTGTGTCCTGAAAAGAAAAATGAATTTGAAAAAATTAGTTTGTCAAGACGAACTGTTGCCCGACGTATAGAAATGATGGCTAATGATATAAAAACAACTTGACTGACCGTATGGCTGGTTTTTGAATCATTTTCCATAGCATTTAGACAGAGCACCGATTTGTCTAACACAGCTCAACTGGCTATATTTATTCGAGGTGTTGATAAAGAGTTCACTGTTACTGAGGAATTGCTTGCTTTACAGTCGCTAAAAGGAACCACTACAGGAGAGGATATTTTTAATGAGTTGAAAAGGTATTCACAAGTTTTGGTTTGCCATAGTCAAAATTAGTTGGTGTATGCACAGATGGTGCACCTTCTATGGTCGGCTTACGTAAAGGTTTCATCGGAATTTTGTATGAAAAAGCAACTGAATTAAATGTGCAAAAAGATGATTTGATGGTCCTTCATTGCATTATCCATCAACAGAACTTGTGTTCTAAGTCCATTCGACTCCAGTTGGTAGTAAAAACCATCAATTTTATTCGATCCCGAGAGCTTAACCATCGTTAGTTCAAGGCGTTTTTGGATGAAATATCAGCCGAATATGACGACATAACATATTATTGTGAATCAGATGGTTAAGTAAAGGAAAAATGCTGTGAAACGGTTTTTACGAGCTTAGAAATGAGATAGCAGATTTTATGCAAAATAAAAGATAAACCACTATCTGAATTGAGTGACCCAAAATGGATATGTGACTTAGCATTTCTGGTCGACCTTACAGGCCATTTGAATGATTTAAATTTGAAACTTCAAAAACAAGGACAATTAGTAAATGATTTGTACAGCCGTTTGAAAGCGTTTCAAAACAAAATCCGCTTGTGGGAGGCACAGTCGCTGTCTGGTAACAGTTACCATTTCACCACGCTCTCTGCGTAATGAAAATACTGCTTATGCTCAATGAGGCTGAAGATCTCAAGTTACTGTCCGAGCAATTTTCGAACAGATTTAGCGATTTTAAAAACATGGAGACATGTTCAATATATTAGCTACTCCAACAAAAAGTAATGTTACAAATGCTCCATACACTTGCAAATGGAGTTGATCGAGCTTCAAGAAAACTCACTCGTAAAATCTAAATTTGAAGACGTGGAGTTGTGCGATTTCTACAAAAAATACCTTGAAGAAGACCATTTTCCGGAGCTTAGAAAATTCGCAAGAAGATTGCTTTGCGCGTTTGGCAGTGCTTATAAATGCGAACAGTTCTTTTCAATGATGAAAGTTAATAAATCAAAACATCGTACAAGGCTGACTGACGATAATTTGAAAAATTCTTTACGTCTTTGTATCAGTAGAATTCATCCAAACATCGATGGATTAGTTTCCCAAATTTAAGCTCAAGAGTCTCATTGATTTCGTTGTCGCTATTTAACTTTCGTAGTTTGTAATAATTCCAAATTTCACGATTTAATTATAATGGTGTACCTATTTTTTTCATTTCATTTTCTTATTTTAATAAATTGCATTATAATAAGATTGTCGTATTATTTCATGTCTGATATCTATCGCTATAAATTATGAACACTACTTTAAAATGCACTACTTTTCAACGCGGCCGCGAACGTATTTGCACACTAAAGTTTGGCCCACAACATGTCAAAGGTTGCCCATACTTGATCTAAACCCTATGTGATAGTGGCTAAGTTTTGAATGAGGCAAAATGAACAATATCAGTAGACCGTCTTTATACACTTTAGAATTTTGAAAGAATGGTTGTTAACCATTTGTAACTTGACAAAATGTAAAAGAAAGAAAAAAATCATACCAAAAGTCAATCGGCCAATCTCCGATTTCGCACCCGCTCACCGTAAAATCACAATTACAAAGCCGACGCCGAACTATTGCCCCGGATTTATAAAGGACCGATCGCTTCAATTAGGTCCTTTTGGCGGAGCGATAGTCACGCTACCGACCGACGCGACGGGTAAACATAGACATATGTGCGCGGCTACGGGTGACGAACGCGTTATGAGCGCGTCGACGTAAAAAATAGGAAAATACACCAAAAGCAGCGAGCGCCGGCGATCACCGAAACGGAACAGGTGGTCGACGGTCGGTAGATTAAAATTCCATTCGACGGAACGATGATTCGAATGATAAATCGACTCGCGGACGCAGCGAACTGAAAGGGGAGAATGTAAACAAAAGAAGTCAGTTTTTTTTTCGCAGATTTCCGCACGTGCACTGTGCGACATCCGGCATTTTAGTATAGTTGTTTATGTTATGGAGTGGCGACCAGATTTTTGTTTATTGGCACAGAAAAACTTACTTATGGCAATCATCGTTACAATATGTTGTAATTTAGGGCAGATTTAATGGCTTTAAGGTGCAGGTTATTGACATCAATCCTAAATACAAGCTTTGCTGTTCAATGGATCCCGATTTTGGCCAGTACCGTAGAATGGGGTAAAATCGATCAATCCTGATTTTACGGCAATTATTTAGTCTGGCATCTATGGAAAGAATAAGAAAGTTTTGCAACACAGTCATTTAATAAACTTTGTTTATAACATAGATAAGTAACTGGCTTTTTAAGTATTGCATTAAAGTTTCCTGTGTTAAAAAAATAATTTCCGATGGAATGACAACGAGTAATATTTCATACAGACGGCAACAAACTACTACTGGGGAATCCCACTAGGACTAAGTGAATTTTCGAAAAGGGATAAGGTGAAAAGAATCAATTGTCATTCATTCGTCACCGTTTCTTTTTTTTTGACTTTATGAAAGTGTTGGAATAACAAGAGACCAAGGGGAAAATTAACACCTCATGGGGTAATACAGATCAGTTTGGAAAGTAAAAGAACAAAAACGTGCTCATAGAACAACGTAGAAATATGACATACTCATGTTTCTACGTTGGTTTTATTGAAAATTATGGTGAGAAACTATTAAAAAAGAAGTATGGCCTGGCGGAAGACAGCAATATAACCCCAAATACCTCCAAAGCGCTATCAGGACAGTAAAATAGAGCACTTTATCCATTATGAAAGCATCAGAAAACAATGGGGTGCCATATTCATTACCCTGTAATTGGCGAAAGCTGTTGGGGGATCCGAAGGCATGAATTATTATTATTATTATTATTATTACTTCAGAATACTTTAAGGAACCGGTAGTTTCTAAGGAAGAGAAAAGATGACTTTTGTATTTCTCCAAGTTGACGAAATTTAGGAAATTTCCAAAAACCAAATTATCCAGCTGGTCATAGATGGGGAAGGTACGTTTTTGAACTGAGAAGGAAGCACCTTGAATGAAATTTTGTTTTAGTTTTAGTTCATTGAATTATTAGTTTATGTTATTGGTTATCTGTTTGTCATTTCTATAAAAGTCAAATTACATACAAATACATATTTTCCGTAAGTTTCCTCTTTTTTTAAATTCAAATTTTTGTTATTGGATTTACCTCATGTAGCTTTCAAATCAGTTTTTATAAGAAAATAGATGGGTGATGGGAATTGCACCCTATTATGGGGCAAAACCGATCACGCTTGATGTATTAAAAAAAATAGTGTTTTAATACATTGGGTTAATATACATGATGGTACGTGTAGCTAAAAGATGTATACTTATATATATTTTTTTTCAATTTTTTTTCGATCAATAATAATAATTGCAGCTCAGAAATAGTACATAAATCAGATCGGAATTGCCCCACTTTACGGTACTCGAGCATAAACAATGTAATTATAATCTGTAAGAGAATACCACAACCAGGGCTGCGTCAATGCTCTGTAGTGCTTATGCACAAAAGATTCGGAAACGCTTAATAAAAATTCAGTTTTAAAAGATTTACTGTTTTAGCAATTATGTTAAGTAAAAATACTGAATAGAAGCAAATAATAATCTATTATGAAAACGCTCATAATAAATATAATATATAAAATTCCAGTTTCTTGGCGACACTTCTTAATCGTTAAATCAAACTCCTGAATAAGTAGCCTATATTTTATTTTTACAATTAGTACTATACTAATTACAGTTTATTTTAATGTGTATACGTCCTTGCAGATATATTTGATTTTTAAAATTTTTTGTGATGTACATTAATAGTAACAATTTACTTAAATTAATTTAATTGAATAATCGAATAATTAACGTAACAAAAAGAAAGCATGTATGTATATTGTAAGAATGAAACATCAACAATTAACTCAGGAGTTTGATTTTACAAATTTCATACCATACACTAGAAAAAAAATAACTAAAATAAATAATAATAATAAAATAATATATAACGGATTATTAAGTGGATATTACATTGTAAGTTTTTTGAGAAAAATGTTTAATAAATGATATTTGACGAAGATCTTTAATAGTGTAGTGGGCTAACTTTATAAATGATGGATATCTTTTATAAAAGCTTTTGTGTCAAAGACCTTTGTCAACGATTTTTTTATGGTGTAATATCCGTCTAACGTCGAAAAAAAGACAGAGTTTTCAAAAGGTGCAGTATGTATAATACTCGCAGGGGTCAGTTAATAAACTCTTTCGAGTAATTGCCAGACGTAAGTCTACAATTACTAGTCGTTTTATGCACTTAATTAGTACAAAGTAAAAAAGGTTTATGAACAATAATTATTATAATAAATAAACAGATGCCTTTGGGATAATATCATAAAAAAATAATAAAAAATATACATTTCACAAAAAATTAACCTTTCAGATATAAAGCCGATATCTGATTTCTTTTTATAATATCATGAATACCTATACTTATATTTCATTTAATATGGAGGACTCTATGGAGATCAAAGATAAGTTTGACAATCACTTTTGGCTCATGGTAGATTTTATTATTTTTTTTTTTTATTTCAGTTTTGATAAACAGCGTTCTGCCGTTGTCAGATACAGCCAAAATGTGCTGCATGCGTATAACAATGGTTAAGTTTAGATAAACTGTAGCTAAGTTATTTAAAAATAAAAAAAAAAAAATGTAATTACATCATATTTTAAATCCTTTAGCAGAAGTTGGCTCTGTATAATTTTCAAACTCATTTTTTCTTTTCATTCGGTGCACGAAATTCTTAGTTCTGATTTCTCAGGAATTTCGCCCAAATGACACGGAAACCTGAATGGATCAATATGATTTTGCAATAGAGAAAATCTTTTATTTACTGACATCAATATTTGATCAAGAATGCAGTAGAAACTTTATTTTATATGGTACTTCAGGGCCTGTAATTGATTGATTTTTATATTCGTAATTCAATTGTTTAGTCCTTTGTCGACGTCGTAATGATATAGTTATTTGAACGTTAGGCTTCACATCTAACTTTTCTGCCGTTTCTTTTGCTGTATTTCACGACATGATTAAACTTCTCATCTGCTCGAAGGTCAATGCAAGATTTTACTAACAAAATTGACTTTCGCCTAAACTTGATACCAGATGTGAATTGAGCATATAAATGTAAATGTGAATATTTTATCTCCTAAACATGAAAGATGAAGATGATTTCTACTAAACTGCAATAGTTATTCTTCTCCAAATAACGCTGGATTTCGCATTACTTTAGGCTGGTGAAAAAGTCACTGATGATTGGAAACCGTACTTTCATTATAGAAATTTCTGTGATTGATTGTAGAGACTCTATGACAGTTAACAGATTTTTCATTGCATTACTTTTTAAAAAAGTTACATTATTTATTTGCAATACCAATAAGAAGATAGGTACTACTAGTGATAAACTATATTAGGAATTCTTTAAGCGACATGAGATGGCGTCTCCATTGTACTTACTATTAACAAATAGGTGTCAAAAAACGAAGGAAATTAGCGAAAAAGATGATTCTGTAAGGAATTGTTGTATCGCTTTTCACAGTAACGAGACGAAATGTTAAATTTTCGCCAGTACTTTTCTGATTCTGTTATTTTCCCGCGAGTGCACATTTTAGTAATGTCATGTCGCTTTTGATGCATTTGTTTTCAACACATCCGAAACTGTTGCTTTGGAAAAGTAATGTAGCTTTTACTCGGGGCTACTTAAATCTGGCTGCCTAACCCCTCTCCTCCCTCTTCACCTCAGCCAGCATTTCTTCACACGATTTCCACACAATGTTAGTTTTAGGAAATATTGACACAGTTTTTTGCTAAAAGCATTTATTATTCTTGTTGTTAGTATAATCTTATTAAAGAATTTTTCATCATCAGTTTGTTTTCAATTGAAAGCATAGCTAAAGAATTCAGACGCGTTTGGGCCATAATACTATCTTTGCCATGCAAAGAAGAGATAGACGCAGGCATACATAGAAATATTCGCAATGCGATATTTGTGCATGGATATACATCTTCTACCCCTTTTTCGTAAATACTTTTTCTTAATTTGAGAGTTGTACAAGGAGCTACATCTATAGAGCGTTTAGGAATCCCCGAAAATGAAATGATTTATGAAATTTGTTGGTTCAGCAGATAAAGCGTTTTTGTATAACTGAGCCAGTTTAATCGCTTTGTCAGCTACTTCATCGGTAGTGAAATCTGACATATTGGTAATGAAAGAAAATTGGTTGTGCAACGTTTTGTAGATAACATGGCAGTGATTTAATTTAGATAATAACGTATCCATTATCATAATATTAAACGTGGTTACCTGAAAATATTTGCTTCTGGTCAATTCTGTATCGCCCTGTGAAATCTCATCGAAATAAAATTTCCTCTTCTTGTGCTATCCTAGCCAGTGATTGAAGGTTTTTCGATAGCTATATTCTTTGTCCCTTTGCGTTGCAACGCAAAACGCAAAAAAATTATGACACAACGCAATGTTTCACGAAACAAAATTTGTGACGCAAAAATGATAAGTTTCAAAAAACACAATAGTTTACGTTACTTATCACTGTGACTATATTCATAACAAACTTACGCATCTTCAGCAAAAATTAATCTCCACTGATGATTTCAGATTTTCAACGCAAACAGCTAGTTGCGTCATGAAACAATATTGCTCACACCAAAAAGAACAACCATCTTGTGTGTTGTTTTCTACCGCAAGTCGAATAGAACAAAAAATCTCTATGGCACATGTCCGTGCGTTTTGTGTTTCAACGCAAAGAGAACAAAGCTAATGTTCATAATTGTTCCTGTATTTTAGAATATCTATTTTTTCATTTTTAAAACATCCATTACTGCGCTATATAACCTTCTGCTTTGTGTCCAACTTGGGAACGAAAACAGAAGTCTTTCTGCCGGGCGACTTTCCAAATTTTTATATCTTATTCATATTACGGGGATAATTGAGTAATCAATGGGGACAATAAATCAATAGAAAACTGATTAGGCTTAGCATACGTCTTCACTTATCCAGTGTTTCTATTTTTAATTTTTAAGTAAAGATATATTTGCCTTCCCTAAAATTCCGCCGCCTTGGGCTATAGCGTATTCAGGCCATACGTAAATATGCCACTGCCGATCGCATTTCGTGTCTACCAATAACTAAGTCACCCGACCTTGCGCCCTTGAAATTACAGACACCAAGTATCGACAATACCTTATGTGATTATGTAAAATGTTAATGTCGCAAATTTCGTTTTAAACCGCGAGTGTATAAGCAGCATGACAGAGAATGCGGGACACTCGGAAATACCTCGAAAATTCCAGAATAATCCCCCAGAGTTCCATGTAACATCCTATTACTTCTACGCATAACAGCACTCAAAACGGAAAAAATTAAAAAGTTTTCGCAGAACTTCGTTTCATTTGTACCGATTTGACTTTTAACAAGGCTGTATAAAACTGGTAGGGAAGAAGTAGCAAAAAGTTGTTTCAATAAGCCAGCCAGGTTCTTTGAAGTTCTAATAGCCACCCAACAAGATCTGTAGATTATTCCTACACTGAGAAAAATATTTTTTAGAAGAAATATTTCTTTGTTTTAAAAAAGCGTTTTTCTCTTCCTAGAAGTTACAAAATTAGAGAAAGTAGGTACCAGTAAAAGAGAATTTTGTTATCTTGAAATTGGCGAGATTTTTTAAAATCTGTAGTGAGAGAAAGACATATACACAGGGTGGGCCACCACATTCGCGTCGGTTTATATACGAAAAGTGATAACATGTTTTCTATTTGTTTTTTGTTAAGGGTTATACAGGTTCAGAAGAACCACATTTCAAAATTATTTTGAAGTATACAGGGTGACTTAAAGAAAAGTTATACACCAAAATTGTAAAAAATTAAATGGTTGGTGTGTAACTTTTGTTTGGGTCACTCTGTATACTTCAAAATAATTTTGAATTGTGGTCTTTCTGAACCTGTATAATTTAACAAAAAAAAAATTGAAAATATGTTACCACTTTTCGTATATAAACCGACGCGAATTTGGTGGACCATCCTGTATATTACAAAGTAATTTAGGATAGAAATATAATAGAGCAAGCATAAGCGTACGAAATATAAATATTTGGGTGCATTTTAATATTTAATAATTTAGATTTTTTTGAAGTTGTAAATATAGATAATACACTATATTAATTTTAAGTCTTTTTATATAACACTAAACGAGGTTAGCTGTTACCATTCCAACATTTTCAACCAACTATATTCATAAACCTCTAAACAGAAGACCCATCTGCGCAAGGCAATTGCTCTTAATAATTTTTATTAACAAACAAGGGGAAAATTATTAAAATCTATCCTGTTCGACCTCGAGGTCGCTCTTTTTATTTCATGCGAGTGTTTAATTAATCGTAGCTCTAAACCTTCAAGTCTGTGTACAAAAAGATACAACTGCCGCACAGGGAAATATGAATTAGCTCGTAATTACAACTTTAATGCACTGCGTGTTTAGAAAACACCAGTTTATCTTTTATTGCTTCCTCCTTTACGACGCTTTTTCACCATATGGCGATCATCTTCGTCTTGTTTGCTTATTCGTGGAATTACGGATAAGGCGTGTGATGTTTGCTGTTGATTTTTCTGTTAACATAGCCTAGTTTTGAGAATAATCAATCAGATCCGGTAAGCACGCGCGGAAATCTGTCATGAAACGATAGAATAATAAATTATTCAATTTCCTGCGTTACGTGGATGAAGTTGATGACTTTATGTTTGGAACTTCTTTACGTTCAGCCACATTTTACTAGAAACACTACACAACAATTTGTATCATTGCATTAAAAATTATGGGCACACTTCCCATGAGCAAGAGATAATTAATCTGAGATTCCGCAGGAAGATTAACATTGGTATGGTATTTATTTTGTGATGATATCAAGGGAAATTATTTAGTAATTAGATTTCAGCATGAATGTAATGCAGCAATGACCGGTTTCTCTTGTACGTGTACATATGCATCACAGTAGGTTCAACAGGTGATGTGGAGCCTAGTTACTTATTGCATACGCACTGCACATAGTGACAATGCTAATTAACACTAGTTCAAAATGCGAATCTTGTCGGCATGTTTACGCTTGTTCTAATTAGGTAGGTACCTTATAGGGTGGTTTTCATTTCTACAGGATTTCTCTGTAAGGCAACTGGTAACGGAATATTTATTGTTATTTCATACAGCTAGCCGAAATCTATCTCTCGAGACGGGTACTCTTCCACTGCGTTATCTGGTTCTGGGTTATCAGGGTACCCGATCCTAGAAGAGAGCATTCGGGTGAATTTATAAATGTTTTCCAGCAATTCATAGTTTTCAAATCAAGCTATTTATCGCTATTCTAATTTTTTCAAATGCAAGATGAGTGTATATTGCTTCATCGCAACAAATGATGTCCTGGCGAAAAGGCTTAAGTAACGTGATTGTATTTGGTAGTACAAACACAACACTTTCATCTTCCACGGCAATGGATTATCGATACCCAGGAGCGAAGCATAAACAAAACCAGCAGAAAGTATTGCTGCAGTATGTGCTATCTTATTGGTTTTTTGAGAGTGCGGGGATTTTCTGGACGAATAATTACGCTTAGCTTAATCATGTGCTCTTCAGCGTTAACATGTAATAGTAGTGTTAATCTACAGTTTTCCAACATTATGAATGTTCGTCCGCTTGGGTCTTAATGCAATAAAATACTACTGTTGGTTAGTACATGCTTCCTATGTTTTCAATTCATAAATTGAATGCTTTTTTCGTCTTTATTAGCACTTGTTATCACGCATTGAGAAAGCCTTTCGTTCTAAACAGTTTTTTTAGAAAACGTCCCTACCTAATGTAGGTTTACTATTACTTGTAATGCAGAAAAGAAAACAGCTCGATATGTTATGTTGTTTTTGAGAAAGAGGAGCGCAAAAGTACCACCTTTCAGGAGAAGTGAGTTTGCGCTCGTCTTTGGATTTTGTGGAATACTCTACCAGTAATCTCTTTAGAAACGAATTAAAAGGCAAGGCGACCGTATGTGAGCATCAAGGATTAATGTTTTCTAACACTGTTACTAATAAGGCAAATTTTATTATAAAAAAAATTCGCCTTGTGCGGGATTCGAACCAAACATCCTTTTGTTTTCCGGACAAGCCGCTCTACCAATTGAGCTATCGAAGGTACTTATCCTAGATTTGAATCGTATCAAATAGAGATGTTAGCAGGAAAACATTAATTTTTGATCATTTTCACGCACTGTGAATACAATTTAAAACTATTTAAACAAGCATATATGAAATTCGTCGAAATAAAGTACCTAGAATGTTAAAATGGCGGTTTTGACTTAACACTGGCTTCGAATACGTAAAAATTGTGTACAATAACCAAGAATATGCTACAGATCAATGTAGTAAAAAAAAATATGTTTCAGCCTGCAATGAATTCACGACAAATAAATATGAGAAATAGAAAATCACAAATTACAGAATTATTTTCTTTCTACTTGAAAGATCAAGAACGTAGTGCTGTGGACGGACACCCAGTTTTCGCGAGAGTTTTTTTTTTAAGTTGCATAGATTTTGTCATGTTTACTCCGTTCAGCCTTTATTCAATGTTTCGAGAGAATTTTCGCAGATGCAGATTTTATTTTTATATCAGATTTAGTTAATGAGTTAATTGTTTAAATTATTTATTTAAGTGTTCAGTTGTTTTAAGTTAATTTCATTCATTTAAATGTCTAGCGTTCGCTTGTATAGTTTATGTTATTATGTTTTGAGATTTGTCTCGTTGGCGTACTGAATTGTGCGTTTGCGTTTTACGCAGCGGTTGTGTTTGTATCACTCAGTTCCTTGGTCGACTGTTACAGTGAGTACTTGTATTTTTAAATTCTTTGCAGCCATTTTATATTACATTTTTATATCGTAATTTGATTCGCGTGATTTGTTTTATTCTTGTCCATCAAGGAATTCACTTTATAATAATTGTTATTATATTGATGTGTGCACATTATAGATATAAGATCATTTATCATTTTGTTCGGGAAGATATTTTAGTTTATAGAATTAATTTTTCGTTTTTAAATTTTGCTGATTCATTTTTAATTATCAATCACTTCGGGTTGGGTGAATAGAAGCTTTGTGGTTGCATTTAGATTTTCTTTTGTTAATTACTAGTAATTGTTCATGTTTAATTTAGTTTGTTTTACTTTGAAACCACGTGGTTAGAAATTGTAAGAATTACGATTATCTTCCTGAGCAAATTAATCTTTTGCTTTGTTATAGGAAACAGCATTGTCCTATTGTAATTTAGAATCACGTGCAGTTTTTAATTTAGGCCAGAACCCTCTGTTCACGGTTTTTTTTTTTTGCAAATTGTAATTCACTTGTTTTTTTCTTTTCTTTTATAATAAATTTTTGATTGTTAATTAACGTTGTTGAGTTAAATTTCTGTTCTTTTATTTTAATTAAACCTGTTCAATTTTGAGGTAATTGAGAAAGTCAGATATCTTTCACCCCACGTTTACTTTTCGTGGTTAGATACAAGTTTTTATTGGGGAGGGTAACTCTGAGGTTTATTGTTCTTTTGCGCTTTTAATGTTTATCCGTTGAGCTAGCTAATTTAATTTTTAATTTTTTCAAATTCATTTTGCAATTTCATTTACCAATCAGTACACAGCAGTAGATTAAGTATTCGGGATACACCCTAGGCAATAAACCTCATGAACTTGAAGTAACTGACGATGCCGAAAAGGCCACAATGGTGTGGAAAACTTGATAGCTATAATTTAGGGATATAACCCAAAATCACTGCTCAGGAGGTATACAGTAATAGTAAGACCAAACATCACTTACGGGTCGTTAATTTGGAGCAGAAGAACTAATCTGATTACCGCGAGAACTAGCCTCCTCTAAAGTATCAACATTATTAGGTGTTTGGATAATTGGAGCGACCATAATCTGCCCAACGACAGCTACTGAAGGTAGTAGTAGACGTTGCTTCTTTCCACATCTTTGGTGGAAAACGCAGTCAAAAGAATCACAAGTAGATGGATCAAGGAAGAAACGTTTAGGCATATTCTTCACCACCATGAAACAGAATACAAATGCCATTACATGGTATATGGATCCAAAAGTGAAGTAGAACAGAAAAAATGCATGATTGAAAAAATCTTTAAAGGTATGGAGACATTAAAACTCTTTCATGTATAAGCGGAAGAGGCCTACAGAAAAAAAAGTTAGGATCCTTACAGCCAACTGCCAACTGCCAACTGTATGGACATCTGAGTGGACTTGGATGAAACCGGATGAAACTTCTATCCAACTTCTCTGAAACTACGCTGCACTATACAACTGAAGGACGCTGTACTATACAACTGAAGGGTGCTGCACTTGGAGCATCTGATATCGAAGAGCGAGATTTAATTAACCTGCCGCCTTTTCATGTTCCGAAACTTTTTAAAAGGATAGAATTGGACGATTTGCTAGTAGATGTACTGAGAATATTTTTTTTTCTCAAGTAGAGCTTAAAATTAAGTTAAGCTTTGTTAAGTGAAATATTGAAATAAAACCTGTGGAATCGGCTAAAGGGACATAATAGACCTTTTAGGTCGCAATGTATCGATCGCCTTTTTAGTCACTACATACATACAGTTTTCGAAACTTTAAACGCGTTTTTTCTCGAGAATTTGTTTTCCTACAATCTTCCTTCGACGAACGTCACACATGGACATTGATGATTAGAGGTTCCTTGGGATTTTCTATGTTTTCTCCATAAAATGAAAAACAGCACTGCGAGTTCTTGATATCTATTTTACTTGCTTGTAATTGATACGGAACGTTCAAAAACTAATTTGAGGCACTTACACACACATTTATTATTTTTCTTGTTTTTTTTTGACTTGGAGTCGCCAGCAAGCGTGAGGTGCTACGTTCCAACCATGGTAAATATACTAATTGTAAGTAGCAAATATAGATATGCACCTATAATAAATAATATATAACGTATAAGCGAAAGTAGATACTAATAGCAGAAACGTTATTTTACTACGTTTTTTTTTTGACTGTTATTGCAAATGAAAGTAAATATCTTTTGAGACCCGTATACAACTTTTTTCATAGTTATCAACAACATAAGCAATAATACTTATTAGGTCATTCGAATCAATTAACTTGACGTTCTTGAGTGACTGCAGCAACCTTTACACAATCGGTGAAAGCAAAGGAGATTTAACATGATTAATTTGATAAGCGTAAATAAATAATATACGCGAAACTTGAAGAATATGTAGACAGGACATGTACAGTCAAATACAAAACTCATGTCTCCTTAAAGTGTTATTTCTTGTATTTTATAAATATGATATTTCCCTGTGCGTGCTGAAAGGTGGCCTTTATTTTATCAGCGCTCAAGTTTTCGAAGAGTGCTGCTTTAGATATGTTTCCATTTAAATTAGGTATATTATTCAGTCACGAAGAAATTTAGGGAGACCTGAATTTTGTATTTCAGTGTACATACAATAATACTGAGTACTATGCCTACTACATACGAACTTTCTAACTTTTTACCTCGAATAAAAATGATTTTGTGTATATTTTATTGTGTATTTATTTTGTGACAATGAATAATTTATAAATATAAATATATTCGTGGCAAAAAATCAATTGTAAGAATTCATACCTGTTGATTTCGTGTCGTCTATATTTTAGATAGGTTATGTAATTGTAAGTGTTTATTGCTTTATAGCTGGAGTTGATGTAACCCCATTGACTGTTTTTTGAATTCAAGGTTTTTAAAGAGGTAGTATCAAAGAAGAAAATTTAGGAACACTAAAGGTTAGTATTGGGTATCATTTTCGCACAGTTGCAGTTCTTCTAACATAATAGATACATTGATGAAACAATTATAGTAGTCTGTGTGACGGAAACTACCAGGGGTAATAATTTACAAATACTTTTACTTCAAAGTACACAACAAGACATTCTACAACATAAACGTTAATTCATATCTGTAGACTATAGCTTCAAAATATTAACGCCACAAACCTCACTAAATATTTTCTTCAGAGTGGAGCTCTCTAAACAGACATTAAAAAGCAGTTCAATGAAATATTTTTTTAAAAACACTCTATTATTCAATAATGTTAGCATAAATGTTAGTAAAAGCTTCATAGTAATAAAGTATCACTTACTAGAAAAACTTTAGTCTAAATAGCACCGTAAATATAAAATGTCACAAGAACGCAAGAATAACCTTAAAAACAAGACGATTTAGAAGCCTCTCAAAACAAAATACAGCAACAACAGCTGATCTATTTGACATTACATACATCAAAATAGCGCTGCTTAGACAACGTGAAAGTTTGCGAATGCACAAAGGTCTAAACTCTTTCTAGTAGTATTCTTCTTGTTTATGATATTTACCCAAGCGGGCGGTTTATTTATATACGGGCAAATAAATATTTATTTTTCTCAACCAACTTGAATGAATAATTACAATTAGCAAGTGCTCTCATTCTTATTATTATTTTCCGATTAAAATTTTGCCTAATTATGGACATTCAGACAAATATGTTTAATGTATTTGCTACTACAGAGTAGAAAACTTTGCGATGGTGTTTAGATCAGTTCACGTGGTGTTTAGATCAATTCACGTGGTGTTTAGATCAGTTGTGAAAGTGGACAACAGTAAATTTTGATAAAAAGTAACATTATAATTGCATTAACTAACTTCAGGAATGACGTAGTGTGGAGCCATATTGAATATCTAGAAAGAAGAAAAGTCCTTACTCCGAAGATTACTTATTATAACGGTTTTGTATAATAGTCATACAGCCTATATGTATGAAATATTATAGAGTTTTGTACAGGAAAGAAATTAGTATATTAATAAATATAAGAAACTAACAAACTAATAAATGTTAACAAACCCCAACTTTAATAATTATTAATGCACGGTAGGTCCCATGATAATTTTTTTTTAAATGGGGATAAAGAAAACCTGCAGGTAAAAAACTCAAATTATATAATGAATAAAATATTAACAAATACGAATAAAATTTAAGTATCACAACCACAACGCTCGTAAAATATTTGAATGGTAGCAAGTATGAAAAATGGGGCTTAAGAAATTATATTTCCTTTAAATAAATCTATAACAATAATTATTTTTTTTGCTGTAGCAAATTTGTCTATGCACTAGAGTTTCAAATGCTACTTTTGATGTGTTCTGGATAATTATGTAGAAGTGTCACAAGCTAGAAGCCGGATGAGAGTATTAACAATTGTTCGCATATTGCTGGTGGTTAACTGATTGATAAATTGATATGATAAATATGCAAACTGTGCAACAGAATGAATAGTTTGCTAAAATTTAAAGCTGGAAATAGTTAAGGAATTTCTTTAAGTTACACACAAGTAGTTATAAAATTTATAAAATAAAGCCACAGAAAAATAAATTCGTAAATAAAACAATATCAATCAATCTCTTTCAGTATAAAAACATGCTAATTAGTTTACTGTAGAAAAATTCAACTCACCACATCATCTAAGACGCCGTTTAAATCTATAAATCATCAGTTAAAATATCGTATTACATTATTATTAGTGTTTCTATCCTGCTACTGTTTAACTACGAACATTAGATTTATACATTAAAAAAAAAAAAACGTTCTTATTAGCAGGGAAACAAGCGAAATCACTGGTTCGTGCACAATGCGGATATCAACTGCAAACGTTTGTATAAAATATACACAAATATTGCGTAAATCGTAATAATATGTAATCTAATTTCTCCAGCGGAAAATGCCTCCGTTAGCGAGCGAACGTC